>SZWC01005412.1:0-56097 GCA_023375785.1 Penium margaritaceum | reverse complement strand
GGGGGGGGGGGTTGACGAAGTGCCAACCGACGGATGTCGGCCGGCACCCCCCCCCTTCCACCCCTCGGTGTTATCGCGGCCCTCCATCGCGACGGCCGCGATGGAGGGCCGCATTCTAGCACGGCATGCCCGGAATTGCCATGCTTAAGCAGCGACATGCGTTGCTGTTTGAGCATGGTGAAAACGGGGGGGCGGATCGGGTTGTTTTTTGCCGGACATGGGCAGATGAGGCTTATTGTTTTGGCTGAGGGGCGGATCAGACTTATCGCTCCGACGGAGGGGCGGATGGGGCTTATCGCTCCGGCAGAGGGGTGAATGAAGCTTATCGTTCCGACGGAGGGGCGAATGGAGCTTATTGTTCCGACGGAGGGGCGGATGAGGGTCAAGGGTGACAAAACAGGGCGTAATTGGCATTTTAACCGTATTCTTTTTCTTTTTCTCACTCGCAAACCGTAAAGATTTTCCATTCAAACCATAGTCAGACCCTACCCCGAATTACTTTCGGTGTTTAGGGTTTTAGTTTTGCGCGGGCTCCTGCGGGGCCCCGCTGCTGCGGGGCCCCGCTGCTGCGGGGCCCTGCAGCTTCCCTTTCAACGCATGGGGAGTCTCGGACCCCCCATGCAAACCATAGGCAACCCCCCCCCCCATGAACATTCACAAACCCCTCGGATGAGGGGTTTGTGAATGTTCGAAGCGAGTGATGACAGCAGCATGTCGACGCTGCATGCGATGCAACGTCGACATGCTGCGTTTTCTTGCTGTTCGTGGGTAATTTGTCAATATTCTCAGGTCAGTGGGTAGGGGAAGCTTGTTCTTCCGAACGCCAGGTAGGACATACACAGAAGCAAATTTCGTGGGTAATCCCTACATCTACCCAATTTGGTTTGGGGAAGAAATGCTTTACAAGGGTATGACCATATACCCATCGAATTCTCGATAGATCTGTCATATCCACAGACCGCTCTTTAACAACGCCATATCCAGCTGATTTGAACTTTAATACTGAAACATCCACCGATGGAAGAAAAAAATGACATATCCAAAAAAGTGTGCGAATGCCATGTCGTCGCAGCATGAAATGCAGCTTCGGATTGATGACATCATCATGCCCCTTAAACAATCGCAAACCCCACGTTTTAGGTGTTTGTGACTGTTCGAGGGAGGGGTTTGCGTGAGGGTTCAGAGACATCCCATGCGTTGAAAGGGAATCTGCTGGGCCTAGCTACAATGGAGCCCAGCTGATGCCCGCGCAAAGAATAAAGGGTACACTTGCTGTATACCCACTGTCGTCGCAACTAACGTACACCTTCCCCATTTTCGCAGAAAAAGAATAGGACGGCCAGTTTCACAAAAAAATACATGTAACGTCCACTAAATGCAGAAAATAATTCTGAGGACCACTCTTTAAAACTAATTCTCAGGATGTCCACCGAGCTAAAAATCGTATGGGGAACAAATGTTTCTCCGTGTACCCACTTTTACACTCCACCGACATATAAAGAAAACCTTAGTCATTGACGCAAACACGGATTAGGTCCCGTATGCTAATACTCTTCCTAGTTTAAAACATTATATTTCTTTTATATGTTTTTAGTGTTTGTCTACCTTCAAGTCTCTCTTTCACACTCTCCCCCCATCTCTCTCTCTCTCTCTCTCTCTCTCTCTCTCTCTCTCTCTCTCTCTCTCTCTCTCACAGTATCTCTATGTTTATACAACTTTCGCTCTACTAAATAGTCCTCGAACTAGGAAAAGAAAAACATCGGTACCGGTATCGGCATCGAGCTGGAGGGCTGCTCGATACCGACGCCAATACCCTTGATAGCGGCGATACCGGCACGAGGGCTCGATAACGGCGACGCTGGGACACCGACATGCTAGCTGGCGGCAGCGATCCAGGCCGTCGACTCCTTGTTTGACTATCGGGCTGTCAACCGGACGAGGTCCGATCGACAGCTCGTCATTTCTTTTTTTTGCGCTCTTCTCATGTCGACCACGTCGACATGAGAAATAAGCCCAAAACAAATTGACGTTGACGTCAAAACGACGTCCATATTTGCGCTGGAGTATAGACGTCGAGTTGACGTGATAAAACATTCTCTGCGTGGGAGACATTTTACAACAAACAATTACGTCACTCAATATTTTTTCACATTGTAGCAAACTGAAGTGAACAGTTTTAAGTGAACAGGACTATTCGCTCGTTAATGTAACAAACGAGCGAAAGAGTCCTTAAACAGGTTTGCACATCCAAGGCCAATAGGCCCATTCGAGGGATTCTTTGCTCGTTTGCTTTGCGAATGAGCACATAACGCGACCGTGGACATCCACGGTCGCATGATTGTGATGTACACGAAAGACCAGCGGCCAATGTCCGACGGGAAAAAAAAAAGAAATCTTAAGTGGACGTAAATGATACCCCAAGTGTTTTATGTGTCGAAAACACGACTACTTGTACGAAAAATTACAAAGAATATCAGATTCGTTAAGTAAAGGAACAATAAACATAGGATGAAATAAATCTTCCTGTGAAACCAATGAAAATGAAAAATCATACTTCGGATACCCACAGTGGTCGAACTAATTCGTATGGAACCGGTGTAGCGTGAATTTCTTTGCATTAGTGGGTACGACATGCATGATCTCAGGGGCTTCAAGAAAAGTGGGTACTGGACGCATTTTTTGTGTAAAGTGAGTACCGCGTCTGAAATGTGCCAGAAATGGCCATGAGAAAATTCGGAGGCCCAAACAGTGGGTATAGCAGAATTAGGCCGAAAAATAAAACCCTCAACCCCGAATGTGATTCAGAGTTGGGTTTGAAGGTTTTTTGTTCTCGCAAACCTAAGGCTTTTTGTTTTCCATGAAAAAAATTGAAATGCGCGTTTTGGCTCAATCGCGACCGAGCGATGACTGTAGCGCCAGTGTGCCACGTGGCTTGGACTGGACCTGGCCTGTGGGGTGACGGATGGGATGAGTTGAGGGTCGGAGACCCTCAACTACCGCGGTTTTGGCCCAGTGGGCCAAGCTTCCCGTCCGTTCGTTACATTTGGTATCAGAGCGCCGGGGTTCAATACCCATGGTGGACACCGTGGGCGGGTCCATTCCTGTGTGGGAGGAATGTAGCGCCAGTGTGCCACGTGGCTTGGACTGGACCTGGCCTGTGGGGCGACGGATGGGATGAGTTGAGGGTCGGAGACCCTCAACTACCGCGGTTTTGGCCAAGTGGGCCAAGCTTCCCGTCCGTTCGTTACAATGACCCTTTTTTTTAGTTTTCTTTTCCGATGCGCAAACCCCCTAATATGATGCAGGGTTTTATGTTTTGCGCAGGCTCCGCCCGCACAAAACATAGAAAACCCTATATTGCAATAGGGGGTTTGCGCGTCGAAAAAGAAAATCGAAAAAGGTATTGCTCGATCGCGATCTCGCGAGGGAGCAAGGTTGCGATCGAGCGACGGTCCCATGACCCTCCTCGCCATGCTCGATCAGCGATGCATGTTGCTGATCAAGCATGGCGAGGGAGCCAGCTACGTCGTTCTTTTTTTTTTAAGTGCTGGATATGGGGGATATAAATTTCCATTCGTGGGTATGGGAGGGTTTATGGATATCCTGGCTGTTTTGCCCAATGCTTTATTAGCCCTCTCCTCAGGTCCTGCAGGAGTAAATATTGGTTCTTTTATCGCATACCCACTATTTTTGCAAATAAATTACAATATACCCAATGCAAAAACAAATTGGATGCTACTTCGTCACGAAAATGACTATAAATTCCACCAAATGCATCAAATATTTTGGAGGGCCACTATTGAAATGTAATACTCCGGATGTCCACGGCGGAAAAAGTGAGTACTGAGAAAAGTAAAATAGTCCACATACGCACTCTCCACATTCGCCAACGTACCATGATAGCATTGAAACAGGGCCCCATTATTGGCCTGCGACACCAAAATAGACTACACCTGCCCCTCTTCCCTCACGCAGTTGTGTGGAGGTCAACTATGTGATTTCAACGAGACTGACGGCAGTCAAAACGACGTTGTACAGTGTGAAAAAGAGTGGAAGGAGCGAGTGAGAGTAGCTACAGGGTGGAGCTTGCTAACCGAGCCTAACCGTTGGGAGGCGAGTTGGAGCTCGCCGGCACTAGCTCAAACAACATGGGCATAAGCCCCTTTCACGCCCCACATGCCCACACACCGAGCTTGGTCCTAAAACTGTGCCTAACCAAAGTACCACCGTTCCACCGTTAGCACCAAACTAGGTCACCACGCCACCATTGTTTAAACACGAACTAGTACAGGACTGGATTGTTTTGAGAAAATGTGTCAACACTTCACGAGGGGAGCTAGCACGCGTGTTGAAGGCGAGAACGTAGCCGGTAGCTGGTACCCGGTATCCGGTACCTGCCGGACTCGCGTCTGCTCCCCTAGACTTTGGTGTCCTTCGTCTCATCAGCGCTCTGCAAGGCAATGGACATGAGCCGAGAGGTCATAGTAAGCTTAGTACACAATACAACTCCCCCATGACCACATGGCAAACAGGTCCACGGACGGAACAACACTGATGCAGCACTGACGTGAACGAGAGCACAAGAGCAACAACAAAAACCAACAATGAATACAACTTAAGGGCAGTTTTTCAGTCCATAGTACAGGCAGGGTGCAATCCCACATAACGAGTTGTCGCAAGAAACTTCATACGGCTAATGTCCTTTGCTAGAAAATCAGCTTGCTGCAAGGCAGTACCTACCCACATGACCTGAATCTCACCGAGATCCACCAGGTTTCAAAAATAGTTGTAGCGTGGCCGTGCCACGCCAACCAGTCGAAGGAGCCACGTGGTTGGAGCACGGTCACCTAAGACTGTGGGAGGTAAGACGGGATGGCTTGAGGGTCAGAGACCCTCAAGCACCGCGGTTTTGGCCTAGTCGGCCAAGGATTCCGTCGAATCCGTTACATTGGTATAAGCCATCTAGGGCTCAAATCCCACGTTGGGATTACCAGAGATGCCGAGGTGGCTCTCCCTCGTAGTGGGAGGGAGTGTAGCGTGGCAGTGCCACGCCCACCGGTCGAAGGAGCCACGTGGCTCAAGGAAGGTCACCTGGGACTGTGGGCAATGAGACGCGATGGCTTGAGAGTCAAAGACCCTCAAGCTCCGCGGTTTTGGCCTAGTCAGCCAAGGATTCCATCAAATTCGTTACAGTAGTGGCACTCGATGTTGATGTGCTTCGTGCGTGCATGGAGCTCGCCATAGTTTTNCAACCTTCAGGGCGTTCTTTCCGTCTGGGGTGATCGTGGCGGACGCCATGCGCACATCGCAAAGAAGCTCGGCAAAATGCTCTCTGAGAGTGACGGTGTATCGCTCCTGTTGGATATGGAGTGTCCGACGAGCGCAATCACGGACAATATGCATGCCCATAAACACTACGTCCTCTCCCAGGTCTTTCACTTTTTATGTCGATTGTAGCATGCCCTTGACTGTTGCGACATCCTTCAGGTTAGACAAGGCGATCAAAAGGTCATCGACGTAGACCAGGATGGAAAAAAAGGACACTGTGGTCTGGGACAAGAAAAGCGATGGGTCCGCCGCGCCCTGGACATAACCCTCTCATAGGAGTGTGCCGGTGACCGCCTTGTTCCAACTGCTTCAGGCTACACAATGCTTTTTGCAGCCGGTACACATGGCAGCTGCTATCCTCAAACCCTGGAGATTGGACCATGTAGATCTCTTCTTCCGATTTCCATGCAAGAACGCATTTTTTATGTCAATCTAGTGGAGTTCCCAGTCGTTCTAGGCCACCTGGGATAGTAGAAGCAAGGCCGTGGTCGTGCGTCCAACTGGTGCAAAGGTCTCAGTGAATTCGATCCCTTCCACCTGAGAGAATCGCTTTGCAGTCAGCCGTACTTTCTAACGATTAACTGTGTTGTCCAGATTTAACTTTTTTTGCAAGGCCCAGTTGGCCTGAACGGCCTTTTGTCCAGGCGACAGGTCTAGGAGATTGTAAACCCCATGTTCCTTGATAGCCGCCAGCTCAGCCTCGTACATTACGTGCCAGAGTGTTGCATTGGATCTAGCCAAAGCCTAACGTAGTGTAATGGGGTCTGGTGTAACTCCCACCACACTGGGGTCTAGGGCCACAGCATCTCCACCGCGCGTGGCCAAGGCATAGGTCGCAGACAGAAGGCCAACGGTGACCGTGGACTCTGTAGAGTACACCGCAAGTTGATGCTTGTGAGAAATGAGAACGAGGCATGTATCACCGCCAGTGTGGACTTCAATGAGCCCCTATACACTGAGGCCTAGGGCCCTCATGCTGGGGTCCTCGCTGTGCACGTTGCAAGCAGGATGTGGGCAGATGTGTCCGCCCTCACCTCGCCTGTATGGCTTTTGTGAACCGGGCTCGGTGTGCTAGCCTCAACCGGATGGTGGAGACACCAACCGGTGGCAACGGCGACCAAGGGGAGGCCGGGGCACACCAACCCAGCGTTGCGGAAGCGTAGGATTGTCTTGGGGGAGCACGGGAACACGTGTGGCACAGTGGGAGTGAACTGTACTTGTTATTCAAGTGTCAACATACAAGACTATATGTACATGATGACACATCCTAGGCGACCCGAGGTCGCCGAGCCGTGCGCGGCTCCGTATGGACCTAGGATGAGTGTTATTGCTCCAGCATCACGTAGCTCATCTTCTCAGCTTTCCAACGCACCAAGAATCGCATCATTCCGTGGAGGAACGGCCGAGATATGGCCGTTTCCGTGAACCACGATAATCTGCCGCTGGCAGCACCACTAGCGGCGGTGACGGCCGCCCGAAGCGCCCTTGCTGGTAATAACACATCGGGGCGCCATTCCGAAGCGCCCTTGGCCCTCAATGATCCTTGACTCATTGACTAACCGGGCCCCAAGGGGCGCTTTGGCCTTGTTGGGTCTTCCGAGGGTCGAGCCTTGGTCCTTGGGGATGAATTCCCGTCATCTGTTTTCCCCTCGGCCGGTCCAACTTTCGGCCGGGCGTAACTTCCTCAATTCTTGATGGATCGACCTCGTTCTTGGGTCGATCTTGCACGGTTTTTCCTGTAGATTCCAAATCCACAGTCAGATTATACATTCAAGGAAGCCTCAAGCCGTGATCAGTGCCGTTGGCACTGTCCGGCTTACATTACCCCCCCCCTTTAGGAGCGAGCCGTCCCGGTTCGCTCTTGATACTCCCGGAGGATAGCATTGATCCCGCCAACGTTGAAGTTGCGGGCAGGCTCCCATGATTTGTGGGCCGCATCATAGCCCTTCCATTTGACCAGGTACTCCCATCCACGACCACGACGACGGTGGTCAAGGATGGCCTCCACCTCAAACTCTTGCTCGCCCTCGATCACCACCGGAGGGGGAGGTTCAGAACTGCGGCCAGGGAAATGCTCGGCCGGATCGTGGTAGAGCTTGAGCTTGGAGATGTGGAACACATCGTGGACAGGCATGGAAGGCGGAAGAACCAACCGTACGACCACGGGTGTCCGCATTTCGAGCACCTCGAACGAACCAAGCTACCGGGGTTTCAATTTGTCCGACCGGACCCCGCGAAGCTTGACATGCGCGCTGTTGAGAAGCACGCGATCACCGACCTTGAGCGTTGCGTCCACGCGTCGGCGGTCCGCTTGCACTTTCTGCTGCTCTTGTGCCTTCTTTAATGCATGTCGTGTCGCCGCCCAAATCTGCTTGAAGTCGCGTGCGGTAGACTCCACCGCGGGTAGGTTGCTTGCGACGTGCAAACTGAGGGGCGTGGCGGGCACCGTCCCGTTCACCACCTCAAATGGCGCCTTGCCGGTGGAGGCGGACGTGGCAGAGTTGTACGCCAGTTCAGCGACCGGCAATCGCTGGTCCCACGCCGTCTCATCTGGATCACCCACTGTACGGAGGAGCTGCTCCAGCGTCTGGTTCGTCCGCTCCGTTTGCCCGTCAGTTTGGGGATGAAAACTGGTCGACAGCTGCACCTTGCTGCCGTACCGCTCCATGAGTTCTCGCCAGAACTTGCTTGTGAAACGCGGGTCACGGTCGCTCACAATGGACCGCGGCACGCCATGAAGACGCACCACGTGTTCGAGGAACAGCCGAGCCGTGCCTTCCGCACTCACCGTATCACGCGTCGCAATGAAGTGCGACATCTTGCTGAAGCGATCCACCACCACCAACACCGCATTGTGGCCTGCCGCTGTCGTGGGCAAACTCGTGATGAAATCCATGGATATTTCCTGCCACGGCTGCTCGGGGATGGGCAAGGGTTGGAGGAGACCCGGGGTCTTTGTCCTCCTCGCCTTGTGGCATTGGCACACGTCACAACTCCGGCAGAATTCAGCCACCTCCGACGACATGGTGGGCCACCAAAAGAAGCGAGCCACCGTCTTCAATGTCTTGTCGACGGAGAAGTGACCGCTCGGGCCACTGTCATGGCACTCTTCCAAAATCAGCTGCCGAAGTGCGGGCACCGCGGGAACCACCACCTGTTGCGTGCCGCGCCGTCGCCAATATGGCGCCTCGAAGAAAAATCTCCGAGCGTCGTACTCCCCATGCGCCTCGTATCCCTTCGTGAAGAGCTTCACAAGGAAGGCATCCTTGTGGATGGTGAGAGACGCGACCCGCATCATCAGGTCCGGTCGCCGTGAGAGTGCATCAGCTGGGTTGATGCGACCCGGCCGGTACACGATTTCGTAGTCGAAGTGCAACTCGAGGTACTCCACCCAACGCGCTTGCCGCCGACTCAGGTTCGGCTGCGTCTTGAATTACTTCAACGCGTCGTGGTCGGTGTAGACCGTTCACTTCCGCGCCTCGAGGTAGCACTGCCACTTCTTGAAGGCTGCGACCACGGCGAGCATCTTCTTGTCATGGGTGGCGTAGTTCAGCTCCGCCCCGCGCAACTTGCGCGAGTAGTAGGCGACCGGCTGCGACCCGTTGCCAAAGTCCTGCAAAAGGATTCCACCAATGGCCAGGTCCGATGCATCCGTCGCCATTTCAAACTCACGGCCGCTGTCGGCCAAGTGCAAGGCCGGCGCGGAGGTCAGAGCCCGNTTGAGATTCTCAAAGGCTTCTTGTTCGCTAACTCCCCAACTCCACTCGCGATCCTTGCGAGTGAGATTGGAGAGTGGCGCTGACACTCCCGCATAGCCAAGGATAAACCTGCGGTAGTAGTTGCAAAAACCAAGGAATACATGCACATCGTGCACACTACGCAACTTCGGCCACTCTTACACGGCCGACACCTTGCGCGGGTCCATGACAATCTGTCCATTGCCAATTATGTTTCCAAGGAATTCAACTTTCCTCACCGCAAACTCACACTTAGAGAGTTTTGCAAAAAAATTCTCCTTCCTCAAAATCTTGAGGACCTTCTTCACATGCTCCGCATGCTCCGCCGCCGTCCTGCTATACACCAAGATGTCGTCGAGGTACACCACCACGAAGTCATCCAAGTACGGCCTGAAGATGTTGTTCATCGCCGCCATGAAGGTGGCCGGCGCATTGGTCAACCCGAAAGGCATCACGAGGAACTCGTAGTGACCATAGCGGGTGCGGAAGGCCGTCTTTTCCACATCATCTGCTGCGATGCGGATCTGGTGGTAGCCGGAACGGAGGTCGATCTTTGTGAAGAAGCGAGCCGCACGGAGCTGATCGAAGAGCTCCTCAGCTCGTGGAAGCGGGTACCGGTTCTTGATGGTCAACNCGGAAGGCCGTCTTTTCCACATCATCTGCTGCGATGCGGATCTGGTGGTAGCCAGAACGGAGGTCGATCTTTGTGAAGAAGTGAGCCGCACGGAGCTGATCGAAGAGCTCCTCAGCTCGTGGAAGCGGGTATCGGTTCTTGATGGTCAACTCGTTCAACGCCCGGTAGTCCACGCACATGCGCATCTCCCCCGTCTTTTTCTGCACAAACAAGACAGGTGCAGCGTAAGGAGACGAGGATGGGCGGATGAAACCCTGCTCCATCATCTCGGCCAGCTGCTTCTTGAGCTCCTGCAGCTGCGCGTCGCTCATGCGGTACGTTGCACGAACAGGCGGGCACGCTCCAGGTTTGAGGTCGATGCGATGGTCCACGTCTCGCTTTGGTGGCAGACCTGCCGGGAGGGTGTCGGGGAACACGTCTTCAAACTCCGTACACACCTTCCGAAGCCCCTCGGGCACCGCGACAAACTTGCCTTGGGCCCCCGGCTGCTTACGAGTCGCCCCATGCGCCACAGCAGGCGCCACATCCTCTGGTTCGTCGAAATCGTCCTCCACGTCTCGCACGAACGCCAGAAAAATCTGCTCCCTTTTTCGAATCGCGCGCTTGAGCTGCACCAAGTTCAGCATCATAGGCGGCGATTCCTCCTTGCGAGGCACCGACTGCTGCGGCGCTTCCTCCTCGCAAGTCTCCTCCTCCGCGGCCTCTTCCTCAGACCACGTAGGCAGGGGGTACTCCTTGTCTCCGAGCTTGACTGAGACGGTGTGCGCCTCCCAATTGACGACGGGGTTGTACTTGTGGAGGAATTCACGACCGAGGATCACATCGTAATCCTTCATCGGGCACACCCGGTATACGGTCGTTATGCGAAGCTTCCCCACGCGAATGGAGAGGGGACGGGCCAGGTACCCCACTTCAATCGTGCCGTCCACTTGGTTAGCGGTCCGCTTCTTGCTCGTGAGCGCAAGGCCCCACTTCCGAGCACACTCCATGCTCACAAAACTGTGGCTCGCGCCACAATCCAGCAGGCTCCCCACCTTCTCCTTGACGCCTTTCACTCGCGCCTCCAAGAGAACTGCGGGCTGCTCCTCCTCATACCCCGTGTCCCATGCCTTGACCTCGGAAACCCCCTTAAATGCCGCAAGGCGTTCGGGTGGGCGGTCAACTGGCGGTTTGGGCTGAGAGGAGCCAGGAGTAACGCCGTCTACTCCCGGCTCTCCTCGTTTCCCGACTCCTTTGTTGCTTTATCCGCTTCCTTTGTGGCTTGCTTCCCCTTCCCTTGCTGCTTACCCTTGCCGTCGCCCTTCTTTGGACTCCGACAGTCACGCGCAATGTGGCCAGGCTTGCCACAGTTGTAGCACTTACGCTGTTGCAACGCTCCGATCTCCATGGGCGTGACGTCGCTCTCTGCCCGCTTGCCATAACCACCACCAAAAGAGTTGTGGCTGTTGGCATGAGCCTGTTGTACGCGCGAATCGTACCGTTCGGCTGCTGCAATCATTGCCGACAGGTCGTCGTTGAGGTCGTGCATCACCGTCACAGCGCGGGCGTCGTTCTTGAGGCCGTTGCTGTAGTGGAAGCACAATTCGTGGGAATCAAAGCCACAGTTGGCGACGATCTCACGAAACCTGCGGGTGTATTCGGCGACGCCGCCAGTTTGGCGAAGCCGCCGCAGCTTGGCACGCGCGTTGTTCCTTACGTCACCCACGGTGAAGCGCTTGATGAACGCCTCCGTGAATTCCTTCCACGAGGTCGGCCATTTCAGGGTAGGGTCGCCATTGCTGCACGTTGGAGCCGATGGGGTTGAGATTCCAGTCGCGGCCGCAATGCCGGCGACCATTTCTGCTCCACTGCCGTGTGGATTGGACCGCATCACGTCGGCCCACCAATCCAACGATGCCCCTCTCAACAGGGTCACGGCATAGTCGCGGCGCACCTCGTACCTTGAGGCATCCACGCCAATGGCGGTGAAGTACAATTCCAGTCCGAGTACCCAAGAGTGCGGAGCTGGCCCATCCTTTTTTGATGGGTCGAATGGCTCCGGCTTTGGCGGGCTCGGGACCCCCACCGCAGGTACGTTTGCGGTGGCAACTGCCATTGGTGTTGTCACTGGACGCTTCGCGAGCTCTTGATTGAGATACTCGTTCTGCTTCTCCAACAAGTCCATCTTGGCCTGCATGTCGGCGAGCAACTTCTGCAACGCTGCGGCTGCTGTTACTTCGCCTTGCGCGTCAAACGCTGCGGCCAACGAGGACGAGCCGGTTGAAGTCATCTTCACGTCCGGTAAAACTTCTTCCTCAACGGGTCCTCCGGTTACCGCCTTGTCACCGGAGTGCGTGGTTGGCCTTGGGCACAGATCCGCCAAAGAGACGAGATGCGTGCTGGTCTACGCTGACCAGGAGAGGTTGCCACGTAGATGATTGTGCCCATGAGCCAAGGGTGGCTCTAATACCAAGTGTGAACCGGGCTCGGTGTGCTAGCCTCAACCAGATGGTGGAGACACCAACCGGTGGCAACGGCGACCAAGGGGAGGCCGGTGCACACCAACCCGGCATTGCGAAAGCGTAGGATCGTCTTGGGGGAGCACGGGAACACGTGTGGCACAGTGGGAGTAAACTGTACTTGTTATTCAAGTGTCAACATACAAGACTATATGTACATGATGACACATCCTAGGCGACCCGAGGTCGCCGAGCCGTGCGTGGCTCTGTATGGACCTGGGATGAGCGTTCTTTCTCCAGCATCACGTAGCTCATCTTCCCAGCTTTCCAATGCACCAAGAATCGCATCATTCCGTGGAGGAACGGCCGAGATATGGCCGTTTCCGTGAACCACGATAATCTGCCGCTGGCAGCACCACTAGCGGCGGTGACGGCCGCCCGAAGCGCCCTTGCTGGTAATAACACATCGGGGCGCCATTCCGAAGCGCCCTTGGCCCTCAATGATCCTTGACTCATTGACTAACCGGGCCCCAAGGGGCGCTTTGGCCTTGTTGGGTCTTCCGAGGGTCGAGCCTTGGTCCTTGGGGATGAATTCCCGTCATCTGTTTTCCCCTCGGCCGGTCCAACTTTCGGCCGGGCGTAACTTCCTCAATTCTTGATGGATCGACCCCGTTCTTGGGTCGATCTTGCACGGTTTTTCCTGTAAATTCCAAATCCACAGTCAGATTATACATTCAAGGAAGCTTCAAGCCGTGATCAGTGCCGTTGGCACTGTCCGGCTTACAGCTTTGGTGATGGTACGGCTAGGGCAGGTGGTGGACACTCGTCAGACACGGGCACTAGTGGCGATGTGCCAGGTGATGCCGGTGCGTTGACTGGGTAGACGGAGGGTGAGGACAATGCAGGCGACGTGACTGGTGATGCACACTACGCAGGTGGTGATTCTGTTGCTGACTCAACTAGTGACACAGGTGTAGGTGACAAAGGTAGCACTCGTAATGCGACACGTGACATAGACCCCTATATTGCACAGGATACTGGCGGAACGGTGGACGTAGGCAGACAGACAACACGATCAACGCAGGGGGCATAGACGACGCTGGTGAGTCACCTGGTTGGTGGGATGGACCAGTAGCATCCAGGCTGACCGGGACAGTGTCATTGGTCAGCCCATCCTACCTTGCGAGTGGGATCGTACCACACCCAGGTGAATGCGACTACGGGATGCCCCGGGCGGGTAGATCTTTGTAGGAGAGACGCTCAAAGAATATGGTGTCTCGAGAGTCGACAATGCGTCACCGACTGGGATCCCCAAACCGCCACGCCTTGGAGCGTGAAGCCACGCCTGCAAACGCGCAGACGCGGCCTCTAGGGGAGAATTTGGACCCTTGTTGTTCTGCTGTGAACCAGACGCAGGCGAGGGATCCCCACACACGTACGAGCCAGAGTTCGGCATGACGTCGGTACCACAATTGGTACGTGGTGTGTGTGTTTGGGAGGGGGGCGGGAGGGATCCTGTTCCAGACCTATGTCATGTAGGCCAAGCCCTTGAAGGCAAACGCTTTAAGCATGTCGCTTTCTATCCACATGGAGCAAACCGCATCCTCCATGCTGCGGTTCCAATGCTCAAACACGTCTTTCTGTAGCGTGGATAGGGTGAAGAGGTTGTGAAACACTCCCACTTTGGCAAAAAAACGGTCTACATCCCCCATGTATTCACCGCCCCGATTAGAACAGAAGCTTTGGAGGGTGTGGCCGGACTGACGTTCAGCCATGACAAGCCACGTACACACAACAAGCGCAGCATCACTTTTCAAGTGCAGACTGAAGACCCACCTCATGCGGATGAATTCGTCCGTGATCTTCAGGACATAACGTCCTCTGTCATCATCGAACTACACGTGAAGGGGTCCCAGAAGATTAGAGTGAACCAGCTCGAGGGGCTTGAGAGCCCGTAAGTCAAACAGAGGGTATGTGGCACGCTGCATCTTGCCTTGCACACATTGTAGGCAATTGGTCTTGGGAAGCGCCTAAAAGGACGCTACATCAAGACTGAGTGCATGTTGGGTACGAATCAGACAATTACATCATCCAATTGGTCGTGGCGCAACCGTCTATGTAGTAGACATTGATGCTCATGCAACAGTGTGCCTATCACAAACACTCGTATAGTGGGGGATGTAGTGATGGTGGTGGACGTGGGGCAGCAAGAGTCTTGGTATAAGTCCCTTACTGCCTTGCCAAAGAGCACCACTTCAGAAGTGGCCCAAATGGAGATAGTGACATCTAAGGGTGAAACCAGTCTTTTTGGACTCGTGAGAAAGACTCGTGAGACCGAGTCTTGATAAAGAATCGCGAGACCGAATCCAGGACCCAATCTCGTCTCGGACTCGTGGAACCTTTTGCTTCAGAGATGGCAAGCATTTGAGCATGACATAACGAGATGTTTGAAGAGTTGGGATAACATCTCATGAAGTATATATGGTGAGGGCCTTAAGACTTGCTTGTTTTGACTTGATATCCTAATCTTTCACCTTTTTTTGCATTATATAGGGAAAAGTCTCACGAGTCCAAGTCACATGGTCTCGCGAGTCCAGGACTCGTGAGACTTTTGAAAAGACACGCGAGACCGAGTCTGCCAGGAGGCCTCGTCTCGCAAATCCGAGTCTGAGACAAGACTCGCGAGTGTGGACTCGGTTACACCCTTAGTGACATCCTCTCCTATGAATACCACAGTAAGACCCATCCGTGTGCAGACATGTCTAGACAACAAGCTGAGTTTTAGGCCAAGCACATAGAGCACATTTGAAATGTAAAACAGCCCAGAAGAACCATGGTATTGCACCACACCTTCACCCTGAACAGGAACCTCATGCTCCACAGCTGTACGCACAGACTTCACTGAGCCAACAGGACCAAGAACCACAAAATCATGGCGACGACATGTCATGTGATGGGTGGCACCTGAATCTTGGATCTAGGTGGCATCCATCACACGCTTGGGCAACATGACTGAACAACTGCCAATAGTGCAGAAGGTGGGCAGAGGTGGCTCAACACACGACTGCCCAGTCACACAGGCAACACGTCCTTTCGACTCATCAAGCCACGAAAGGTTGTCATGACCTGTGTACACTACAAAGACAACGGACAGACCAGCATCATCACGTGCAACAAACGACTCCACAGACTCAACAGCGCACTCTGTGCCACCAACACCATTACGACTACACATCATGGACTCAAAAGATCCAACAGTGGAACCCCTCGGCTCTGTCAATGCACTCGCACCTCCCTCAGTAGTGAGTCGGTGAAGTTGGCGGAGCTCTGCGATGTCACGGGCCTAGGTTGTGAGCTGCTATTCCAGGGGCGTCAGGCCATTGGCAATGTCTACGGCTACATCAACTCCTGGTGGAGACTAGGTGTCAGTCACTGCAATAATGTGTATGGAGGCACGCTCACGCTTCTCAAACACACGTCGAAGTCCATGCACAATCTTTGTCCAGTTCTTGGGGATCTTGCACTGCGTGTACCGGTGCACTCCCCCGCAGTTGTAGCACTGCCAATGTCGTTCCTGAGCTGGCTTTGAAGCTGCCTGCTTCTTGCTGAACTTCCCACCCCTCCTATTGTTCTTTCCCTTCTTCCCTTGAACTGCCGCAACAGAGCCAGCTGTTGTTGCGGTTATCGTCATGAGCAGTGATGTCGGGAAGGAGGAAAGGAGGAAGGTGCGTGATGTCCAGACTGCTATGACAGCTGGGGCTAACGCATCATGGTGTGCGTCATTTGCTGCTTCAACTATTGCCACATGTAGGAAGTAATTCGTCGCCCATGACAGCAAGAAGCCTCAGTCGGCCATCTTCTGAAGGCAGCTCAGGCTGAAGTTGTAAACCGGGCGTAGTGTGCTAGCCACAACCGGATGGTGTAGGCACCAACCAGCGGTAACTGTGACCAAGGGGAGGCCGTTGCACACCTTCCCAGGGTTGCGGAAGCATAAGTTGTCTTGGGGGAGCATGGGAACACGTGTGGCACAGTGGGAGTAAACTGTACTTGCTATTCAAGTGTCAACATATTAGACTATATGTACATGATGACACATCCTAGGCAACCCGGGGTCGTCAAGCCATGTGCGGCCCCGTACAGGCCGGAGATGAGCATTATTGCTTTAGCATCACATTGCTCATCTTCCCAGGTTTCCAACGCACAAGGAATTGTACCATTTTGTGGAGGAACGGCCGAGATATGGCCGTTTCCGTGAACCACGGTAATCTGCCGCTGGCATCACCACTAGCGGCGGTGACGGCCGCCCGAAGCGCCCTTTCTGGTAATAACCCACCGGGGCGCCATTCCAAAGCGCCATTGGCCCTCAATGATCCTTGACTCATTGACTATCTGGGCCCCAAGGCGCGATTTGGCCTTGTTGGGTCTTCCGAGGGTCGAGCCTTGGTCCTTGGGGACAATTTCCCGTCACTTTTTTCCCCTCGGCCGGTCCAACCTTTGGCCGGGGATAACTTCCTCAATTCTTGATGGATTGACCCCGTTCTTGGGTCGATCTCGCACGGTTTTTCCTGTAGACTCCAAATCTATATTCATTTTTTAAATTTAAGGAATCCTCAAGCCGTGATCAGTGCCATTGGAACTGTCCGGCTTACACTACTCCCCCTTTAGGAGCGAGCCGTCCCGGTTCGTTCTTGATCGCATGAAGGCAGGCAGGCAGGCTCCCATGAGTTGTGGGCCACATCGTAGCCCTTCCACTTGACCAGGTACTCCCATCCATGGCCACGGCGATGGTGGTCAAGGATGGCCTCCACTTCAAACTCTTGCTCTCCCTCGATGACCACCGGAGGGGGAGGCTCCGAACAGCGGCTAGGAAAATGCTTGGCCGGATCATGGTAGAGCTTGAGCTTGGAGATGTGGAACATGTCGTGGACTAGCATGGAAGGCAAAAGAGCCAACCGTGCTACCACGGATGTCTGCATTTAGAGCACCTCGAACAGACCAAGCCACGGGGGTTTCAAATTGTGCGATCGGACTCCGCGAAGCTTGACGCGAGCGCTGTTGAGAAGCACACGGTCACCGACCTTGAGCGTTGCGTTGACGCATCAGCGGTCTGCTTGTACTTTCTGCTGCTCTTGCACCTTTTCCAATGAATGCCTTGTCGCCGTCCAAACCTGCCTGAAGTCACGTGCGATGGACTCCACCGCGGGCAGGTTGCTTGCGACGTACAAACTGTGGGGCGTGGCAGGCACCATCTCGTTCACGACCTCAATGGGCGCCTTGCCGGTAGAGGCGGATGTGGCGGAGTTGTACGCCAGTTCAGCGACTCGCAACTGCTGGTTCCACGCTGTCTTGTCCAAATCACCCACTGTACGGAGGAGCTGCTCCAACGTCTCGTTCGTTCGCTCCGTTTGCCCATCAGTTTGTGGATGAAAACTGGTTGACAGCTGCACCTTGCTGCCGTACCGCTCCATGAGTTCTTGCCAAAACTTTCATGTGAAGCCCAGGTCTCGGTCGCTCACAATGGACCGCGGCATGCTATGGAGACGCACCACATGCTCTAGGAACAGTCGAGCCCTGCCTTCTGCGCCCACCGTATAACGCGTCACAAATAAGTGCAATATCTTGCTGAAGCGATCCACCACCACCAACACCACATTTTGGCCTACCAATGCCGTGGGCAAACCTGTGATAAAATCCATAGAGATGTCCTGCCACGGCTGCTCGGGGATGGGCAAGGGTTGGAGGAGACCCGGGGTCTTCGTCCTGCGTGCCTTGTGGCGTTGGCACACGTCACAACTCCGGCAGCATTCAGCCACCTGCAATGATATGGCGGGCCACCAAAAGAAGCGAGCCACCATCTTCAATGGCGGAGAAGTGACCGCTCGAGCCACCTTCATGACACTCCTCCAAAATCAGATGCCCAAGCGTGGGCAACACCTGTTGCGTGCCGTGCCGTCGCCAATATGGGACCTCGACAAAAAATCTCCAAGCCTCGTACTCCCCATGCGCCTTGTATCCCTCCGTGAAGAGCTTCACAAGGAAGGAATCCTCGTGGATGGTGAGAGACGCGACCCGCGTCATCAGGTCCGGTCGTTGTGAGAGTGCATCAGCAGGGTTGATGAGAGCCGGTCGATACACAATCTCGTAGTCAAAGTGCGACTCGAGGTACTCCACCCAACGCGCTTGCCGCCGGCTCAGGTTTGGCTACTTCTTGAAGTACTTCAACGGGTGGTGGTTGGTGTAGACCATGCACTTCCGCGCCTCAAGGTAGCACTGCCAGTTCTTGAAGATTGTGACTACGGCAAGCAACTCCTTGTCATGGGTGGCGTAGTTCAGCTCCGTCCCGCGCAATTTGCGTGAGTAATAGGTGACCGGCTGTGACCTGTTGCCAAATTCCTGCAAAAGAATTCTACCAATGGCCAGGTCCGATGCATACGTCGCCGTTCCAAACTCACGGCCATTGTCGGCCAAGTCCATGGCCGACGCGAAGGTCAGGGCCCTTTTCAGATTCTCAAAGGCTTCTTGTTTGCTCACTCCCCAACTCCACTCGCGATCCTTGCGTGAGAGATTGGAGAGTGGCGCTCACACTCCCGCGCAACCAAGGATGAACCTGCGATAGCTGTTGAAAAAACTAAGGAGCACTTGCACATCGTGCACACTACGCAACTTCGGCCACTCTCGCATGGCCGACATCTTGCGCGGGTCCATTGCAATCAGTGCATCGCCAATGATGTGTCCAAGGAATTCAACTTTTCCCACCGCAAACTCACACTTCTCCTTCCTCAAAATCTCGGGGACTTTCTTTACATGCTCCTCATGCTCCTCCACCGTACTGCTTTACACCAAGATGTCATCGAGGTAGACCACCACAAAGTCATCAAAGTACGGCCTGAAGATATCATTCATTGCTGCCATGAAGGTGGCCGGCGCATTGGTCAACCCGAAAGGCATCATGAGGAACTCGTAGTGGCCACATCGGGTACGGGAGGGCATCTTCTCCACATCATCTGCTGTGATGCGCATCTGGTAGTAGCCGGAACGGCGGTCAATCTTTGTGAAGAAACGAGCCGCACGAAGCTGGTCAAAGAGCTCCTCAGCTCGTGGAAGCGGGTACCGGTTCTTGATGGTCAGCTCGTTCAACGCCCTGTATTCCACGCACATGTGCATCTCCCCCGTCCTTTTTTGTACAAACAAGACGCGTGCAACGTAAGGAGACGAGGATGGACAGATGAAGCCCTGCTCCGTCATCTTGGTCAGCTACTTCTTGAGCTCTTGTAGCTGTCTGTCGCTCATGGGATACATTGCACAAATAGGCGAGCACGCTCTAGGTTTGAGGTCAATGCGATGGTCCACGTCCTGCTTTGGTGGCAGACCCTCCGGGAGGGTGTCGGGGAACACGTCCTCAAACTCTGTACGCACCTTCCGAAGCCCCTCGGGCACCGTGGCAAACTTGCCTTGGGCCCCCGGTTGCTCATGAGTCGTCCCATGTGCCATAGCAGGGGCCACGTCCTCTGGTTTGCCAAAATCGTCCTCCACGTCTCGTACGAACGCCAAAAAAATCTGCTCCTTCTTTTGCATCATGCGCTTGAGCTGCACCAAATTCAGCATCAACGATGCCAATTCCTCCTTGCGGGCATCGACTGCTGCAGCGCTTCCTCCTTGCACGTCTCCTCCGTGGCCTCTTCCTCGAACCATGTAGGCAGGGGATACTCCTTGTCTCCGAGCTTGACTGAGACGGTGCACGCTTCCCAATTGACGACAGTGTTGTACTTGTGGAGGAATTCACGACCGAAGATGACATCTTAATCCTTCATCGGGCACACCTAGTACACGATCGTTATGTGAAGCTTCCCCATGCGAATGGAGAGGGGACGGGCCAGGTACCCCAGTGCAATCGTGCCTTTTACTTGGTTAGAGGTCCGCTTCTTGCTCGTGAGCGTAAGGCCCCACTTCTGAGCACACTCCATGCTCACAAAACTGTGGCTGACGCTACAATCTAGTTAATTCCCCACCTTCTCCTTGACGCCTTTCACTCGTGCCTCCAAGAGGAATGCGGGCAGCTCCTCCTCTTACCCAGCGTCCCATGCCTTGACCTCGGAAACCCCCTTAATTGCTGCAAGGTGTTTGGGTGGGTGGTCACCTGGCGGTTTGGGCTGAGAGGAGCCAGGAATAACGCCATCTACTCCCGGATCTCTTTGTTTACCAACTCCTTTGTTGCTTTCTTTATTTCCTTTGTGGCTTGCTTCCCCTTCCCTTGCCTCTTACCCTTGCCATCGCCCTTCTTTGGACTTCAACACTCACGCGCAATGTGGTCAGGCTTACCACAGTTGTAGCAGTTGCACTGCTGCAATGCTCCAATCTCCATGGGCGTGTCCTTGCTCTAAGGCTGCAGACCGGTACGGAACCGTGGTTCTGAAGATGGAACCGGAACCGCGGTTCTGGTTCCACCTCAGAACCGGAACCGCGGTTCCAGTTTTGGAACCGCGGCCCTCATGGAACCGCGGTTCCAGCCACGGTTCCACAGAAGATCCCCTGGTACGCAAGGAATTTTAAGCATGGTCGGCTCCAAACCTGCATATTTTCTTCAACAAAAACAAGGAAAAAGTCAGTGAACACTTCTCTATTGTATGTGGGTACGTGTTTGGAGTGTTCACGTGGTCTCCAAGGCTGTCATATCAGCAAAGAAAGCCCCAAAACCCACCAATCTCCACTCATTACCCTCCCCATAGACATGGGTTCAGGAACCGCGGTTCCTGGACGGTTCCAGAATCTTAGAACCGGAACCGCGGTTCCGGTTCCGGAACCGGAACCGCAGTTCCGGAACCGCGGTTCCTGGAACCTGTGTGCACCCTTACCTCGCTCTCAACCCGCTTGCCGTAACCACCTCCAAAAGAGTTGTGGCTGTTGGCATGAGCCTGCTGCACGTGCCAATCGTACCGCTCTGCTGCTGCGATCATCCCCGACAGGTCGTCGTTGAGGTCGTGCATCACCGTCATAGCGCGGGCGTCGTTCTTGAGGTAGTTGATGTAGTGGAAGCACAATTCGTGAGAGTTAAAGACAAAATTGGCAACGATCGCACAAAACCTGCCGCCAGTTTGGCAAAGCCGACACAGCTTGGCACACGCGTTGTTCCTTACGTCACCCACAGTGGAGCGCTTGATGAATGACTCCGTTAACTTCTTCCACGAGGTCGGCCATTTAAGGGTAGGGTCGCCACTGCTGCACATTAGGGCCGATGGGGTTGAGATTCCGGTCGTGGCCACAATGCCGACGACCATTGCTGCTCCACTGCCGTGTGGATTGGACCGCATCACATCGGCCCAACAATCTAACGATGCCCCTCACAAGAGGGTTACGGCATAGTCGCGGCGCGCCTCGTACCTTGAGGCATCCATGCCAATGGTGGTGAAGTACAATTCCAGTCCGAGTATCCAAGCTTGCAGAGCTGGCCCATCCTTCTTTGATGGGTCGAACAGCTCCGGCTTGGACGGGCTCCGGATGCCCACCGCAGATACGCTTGCGGTGGCAACTGCCACTAGTGTTGTCACTGGACGCTTCGCGAGCTCTTAATTGAGGTACGCATTTTGCTTCTCCAAAAGGTGCATCTTGGCCTGCATGTCGGCAAGCAACCTATGCAACACTGCGGCTGCTGTTACTTTGCCTTGCACGTCAAATGCTGCGGCTGTCGAGAACGTGCCAGATGAATTCATCCTTGCGTCCGGTACAACTTCTTCCTTAACCGGTCCTCTGGTTACCACCTTGTCACCGGAGTGCGTGGTTGGCCTTGGGCACAGATCTGCCAAAGAGGCAAGGTGCGTGCTGGTCTACACTAACCAAGAGAGGTTGCCACGTAGATGATTGTGCCCATGAGCCAAGGGTGACTCTGATACCAAGTGTAAACCGGGCGCGGTGTGGTAGCCTCAATCGGATGGTGTAGGCACCAACCGGCGGCAACGGTGACCAAGGGGAGGCCAGTGCATACCTTCTTGGGGTTGTGAAAGCATAGGGTTGTCTTGGGGGAGCATGGGACCACGTGTGACACAGTGGGAGTAAACTGTACTTGTTATTCGAGTGTCAACATACAAGACTATACGTACATGATGACACACCCTAGGCGACCCGGGTCGCTGAGCCATGTGCGGCCCCGTATAGGTCAGAGATAAGTATTTTTGCTTTAGCATCGCATTTCTCATCTTCCCAGATTTCCAACGCACCAATAATTACACCATTCTGTAGACAAACGGCTGAGATATGGTCGTTTCCATGAACCACGACAATCTGCCGCTGGCAGCACCACTAGCGGCGGTGACGGCCGCCCGAAGCGCCCTTTCTGGTAATAACCCACCAGGGCGCCATTCTGAAGTGCCCTTGGCCCTCAATGATCCTTGACTCATTGACTATCCGGGCCCCAAGGCGCGCTTTGGCCTTGTTGGGTCTTCCGAGGGTCAAGCCTCGGTCCTTGGGGACGATTTCCCGTCACCTTTTTCCCCTCGGCCGGTCCAACCTTTGGCCGGGCGCAACTTCCTCAATTCTTGATGGATCGACCCTGTTCTTGGGTTGATCTCGCACAGTTTTTCCTGTTGCTTCCAAATCCACAGTCAGATTACAAATTCAAGGAAGCCTCAAGCCGTGATCAGTGCCGTTGGCACTGTCTAGCTTACAGAAGTTGTCGAAGGTTTTGGCATACTCATGCCCAACATCGATTTTGATGGTGTTGAACGCCATGAGTTGTCCGGCCCATCCTTCCCCAGGGCCCTGGACAGCCACATTTCTCACCACCAGTGGGCTGGTGTCTCGTGTCCACCCTGGTGGAGGGAGGTGAAGTCAAACAGATGCTGTGATGTCATTGCCATGGTAGGGCCTTGGAAAAGAGAAGTCGCCAGCTTCCATGCCTCGAGTGGGTCAGCTCCAATTCTGGTGCCGGGATCACTAAGGAAGGGTTTGAAGTTGAGGGTGTACTCCTCCGGGACAACCTTCAGGAGACCGTAGGTTGCGCGGGCGGCGGTTGCTGTCTACTGGGGGTCTGTAGTCTGGTACTGGATGGCGTAGTGTGGGTACATCCCCTCACAAACTGCCCACATATGGAACCATGGCTCCCACGTGGTGTAGCTGTCCTCCTGCTGATAGGCCAAGATTTTGGTCTCAAACCACTTGGGTCGCTTTGTCCTCGGCAAAGCTTTCGGGATAGCTTGTGCTGGCGACGAAGACAGGGGTCCTTCTCCCAACCCCAGACTCATGCGCAGCAGCTGGTCCTCCAGGGAAGGTGGGTCTGCGGTTGTTTTGGGCATGTTGCTAGGACCTGCTTTGCTGATTGGTACTCCTTTGTGCCCTGAGCAGGTTCGTTGCAGTTTTTCCACCTGTGCGAGGCGACGGCATAGAATTCCTTCCTTGTCACCGGCTTCTAAATCCATCTCTTGAAGGATGTCGGACGGATCGGAATTGAATGCTCCTAACGCTGCATCAACATTGGCTGCAAGTGCACTCTCGACTGTCATTTTTCCATTGCGCAATGCATCACGGAGAAGCTTCTACTGCTGCCCCTACTGTTGAAGCTATTGCTGCTGCTGTTGGTTCTGTTGCTGCTGCTATGGCTGGACTGTGTATGGAAAAAGTTTGAACAAGTCAGCCATCTGCTTGGCTGTCTGTTCAATCTGCTGGGCCTGCTGATGGTGCAGCTCGCGTAGACCGCAAGCACACCGGAGGGGGCAAAGCCAAGGAGCCGGGGCTGGACGGGGATTCGACCCGCGTCATACCCACTGTGCCGCCAACCACACCGGAGGCGGCAAAGCCAGCGTCCATAGTGGAGCCGGCACTGCTGTCTCCGACGGGTGTGTCCTTGGGCATGCAACTGTGTGGGATGCCGCATATGTGGACCACAGTTACTGACACTGGCATTGAGTGGTGAACGCCGCTGAAATTTTTTGGCAGCGTTCACCCCGTCCAAGTAGGCGTGGAATGTGTGACGAGGCCTTTTTCAGCCTGAAGGCCAACGTTGATGGATCCCCCCATGCTGTCGAGAAATTTCAGCAGCATTTCCCCGGCCCAAGCAGGCGTACAAAATGTGAAGATACCCTTTTTAGCCTAAAAACTGCCGGTGTACCCTCCTCCACGCTGCCCAAAAAAATCGGCAGCATTTCCCCCACCCCAGTGGGTGTGGGAAATCTGGGAGAGGCCGTGACGATGCTTGTGGGTGCTTGAACCACCCCCACCCAACCCAGGGAGAGAGGGAAGCCTAGCTAGAAGGGGGAGGGGTCTACCAAAGGTGATTTGATGACTGCTGCTGCTGCTGCTGCTGCTGCTGTCTTTGCTGTCGCTGCGATGTAGTTTCTCTTGTAGTTGTGACTGGCTGCTACTACAGCCCACTGCCACAGCCCTACTGTAACTGCTGTCATAACAACAGCTGGACAGCTGTGGGTGCTGCTCCTGCCCGCCGTTGCAATCCGCTACGACTGTTGACTGCTGCTGCTGGGCACTACTGCACGACGCCGCCACTGCAGCCGTTGGTCTTCACAGCTGCCGGTGGCGTTGCTCAACCGTTGCTGCGACTAAGCCAATGCGGCTGTTGCTCGCTGTTGCAGCCGCAGCTGAGCCGCCATCACTGCGGCTGTTGCCACCTGGTGCTGCTGCTGGCTACTACTGCCGCACGATGCTGCACGCCGAAGCCGCAGCTGCTGCCACCGCTGCTACTTGCAGCCGCCGCTACCGCCTATCCTTTGCGCAGCGGTGCTACGGCTTGGCCAATGCGGATGAGAAAATGCGCCACTGCTGATGCCGCTGCCACTGCCACTGCCTCCACTGCGGCTGTTGCTTTGTGTGACTGCTGCTTCCATTGCTGATCCGCACAGCGGCAGGTCGGTGAGCCCTCCCAAAACCTTGCCGCGCTTCTCATGCACAACACGACGAGCACTGGCCAGTGTAGCTCTGATACCAAAACTGAATAGACCTGCCACTCTTTTGTTACACAACTATGTGGAGGTCAACTCTATGGTTTCAACGAGACTGGCGGCCGTCAAAACGGAGTTTTACAATCTGAGAAAGAGTGAAAGGAGCGAGTGAGAGTAGCTACGGGGTGGAGCTCGCTACTCGAGCACACCCATTGGCCGGCGAGTTGGATCTTACCGGCGCTCGCTTGAACTACATGAGCATAAGCCCTTTCTCGCCCCACATGCCCACACACTGAGTTTGGTCCCAAACTGTGCCTAACCAAAGTACCATTGGTCCACAGTTAGCACTAAACTATGTCACCAAGCCACCATTGTTCAAGCACAAACAAGAACAAAAGTGGATTGTTTTCAGACAATGTGTGGGCACTCCAGGAGGGGATCTAGCACACGTGGTGAAGGTAGGAGCGTAACCGGTAGCTGGCATCCGGTACCCGGCAGCTGCCGGGCTCGCGTCTGCTCCCCCAGTCTTCGGTGTCCTCCATCTCATCAGGGGTCTGCAAGGCAATGGACGTGAACCGAGAGGTCATTGTAAGCTAAGTACACACCATCAGACAACAGATTGACTTGCTTCCTCTCTGACTTGGCAAGATTCTGATTGTGGTCTCCCATTGGTCCAGTGCATACGTAACTTTTTCAAGTGTTTAATGATCAAGCGCCGCTCATTTGCCTCTTCCAAGGTCCATACACCCTGTGCAAGTTTTGTGTGCATGCAAAGTTTGCAATGTAAACCGTGGAAATCATTTTTGAATGCACATGTCCTTTGTTCCACAAGTCACTGCATTCAAACCTACAATTTTCCCACGTTTGCGGACAACCCATTGTACAGGAGAGCAGGGGCGCGCCAGCTGTGTCTTTGACTTTACATTGAATGCGGCGCCTAGTGTATCTCGCCACATACCACCACATAGATGAGACAGAAAACCATATCAAACTGACCGGTTGTATATAGTTCACCGTACAAAGCTCATGGTTTGCATGGCCCACATTTCCGCAAGTGTGGCCCGAGCGACACATGAAATGTGGATGTTGACGTCTAGTGCCTCGCCGTAGCTACAGCCTTTCCAACTCACAAGCATGGCTACCGACGGCAAGAGGAGTGAGGTACCCAATGGCCCATGCCGTTGGGACCAAGTCGGAGCGTGTGGTGGAGAGGAAGCATTGCGGACATCTGCCATGTTACATCCTCGAGAAGCCGCAGCTGCATGGGCCGCCATAAAGCCAGACTTTGACGATTGGGTAACACGGAATGGGATGTCATCATGGACAACCACACCTCCTGAACCGGAGACCATGGTTTGGATCCTGGACAGGTGTTTGCCCTCTCCGCATGTGCCAAAAACTTATCGACCATGGAATCCCTGGCTGTACACTGAGCCTCCCAGCCCTTAATGTTGGAAGAATTGGGCACATACAATGTTTAGCTTTGAATTCATGTATGATGTGTCTACAAAAACCAAATTTTTGTTCACACCATGTGGTTAAGTGTACACTTTTTTCCACAAATGATGTATGATGTGTCCACTACATACATTGCTATCTGGTGGGGGAAAAGGTGGGTGTGTGTAGTTTCTCTTCCTCAATTTATTTCCAATATATCCACTACAACTTGCATTAACTTGTCTATGTCCCATGTGAGAACTTCACTATACTCAACACGATGATGTTTGCATCTAGAATGGCAACAGCTTTAGTGTGTACACACACATACACTTTGAAACGTAGGACGTGCGCCCAACGAGTACCTTGGAGTCTTCTCACTTTGATGGATGTTCTATATCACAAACAACATGCTCACATTGACTTACTTTCAACATCAAGTCACTATAGTCCATAAAGGATTTTATTGAACTTCCATTACACTCTGGTCCACTGTATAATGTCAGATTGTGAGTGAATTTCATAACACAATAGTCAAGTATTATTGAATAATGTTCATTCGTTCACAGAAGTAAGTATGAAGCACAATGAAGACAAGAGGAGTAGATGATGTTAAAACCAAGATTGATTTCATCAAGTCCAGTAAAACAGAGATGCTAGATCACATGTGCTAATCCACACTTGGACTTACACCGGTCGGCCGAGCACAAAACATATGACCTCACAAGCAGGATACTTGGCCCCTTCAATGAACTCCTCACAAGCATCATGAAACACTTCTCCAAAGGGGGACGTATACAAGCCCGTGCATGGGTTGGCCACTTGAAATCTGGCCTCTCCCCTCTCTCTGTCTCCTAGGTTGAGACTGGTCTTCTTGCAACAAGTGACCTCTCCATCCTTCTTGGCACCACCCGTGTCATGGGCCACGTGTGATCTGAACCTTTGCCAGTGCAATTTTAAAGTTGGTCTCTTCACCACGGTCTTCAGCAGGAAATGGACCTGCAACCCAAGCAGGACCATAACAAGGAACAGTTGAGGGCACTGAAGTAAACACATACACAAAAATGACCAAGTGAACATCGCATGAACCAACACATTACCTATAGTCAGAAAGAACGGCATCTGTGCATCCGCTTGCGTCCAAGTGTCTCCTCGTCTTTGGAGGAGTCCAAGGAGGAGGAGCTGTCTACAGACTCCCACTCCTCAGTCTCCGTTGTCACATAGTCGGAGGTTTCTTCCTCCTCTAACCAGTCAAAGGAGGACAAAGCATCGTCCCTTGTGTTATGTGCTGCTGCCTTGGGAGTCCCAGGGTCGTCTAAGTGGGAGCACACCACGGGGAATGTTGCATCGTCTGCTCTTGCAGGTTCAGTGTCTACTGCATCACGTGCACAAGAAGTTGTTGGTGTTGCATCACCCGCTACACTTGTTCTTGCAGCGTCCTAACCTGCTGCAGCACTTCCTTTCATTGCTGCTGCTCTTGCATCATCCTCATCTATCACAAGCTCAACCTCAGGTTCAAAACCTGAGTCAGCTACTACGGCACGGCCCTCTCTTGGCTATCCGGTGCCTTGACCACCATTACCGGGCACCCCACGTCCTGTAGCAACCTATCTTGCACGAGCTACAGCAACATTGGTTGGTAAAATGGCTGATGGATTGGTACACCGCCTAGGCCCATGACCAGCCAGCCCGTAGTGGCTATAGATGCGGTCCCTCTTGTGACGATCATACCGGTCCTTGCTCTTGGTCTTCGGCCTGCCAGAACCTTGCCTCTTGCCTGGGGTGCCCCACCCTTTCTCTGCATAGTGCACCTCACGCAAATTGACCCCTGGCATTGGGTGGCGGTATGTCCTCTTCTACGCCATCTTTGTTAGGCGTATGTCTACATACATCTCCAGGTTGAGTCCAGCATCGAGGAGAAGGCTGACCGCGTGTTGGTAGGGTAGCCATACTCGGCCCACTGGCCACAGCTGCACTTCATCGCGTTGCAGTCCACCCCTCACCCGGAGAAGCTCTCTGGGCCCACGACGGTCCCAGAGAGTGGTCCCGCCGGGATGATGTCGTACTCCCGCGTGTGCTGTGTGCAGTTCTTTATCTTCCCATCAGTGAGCGGGACGAGCGTGGTCTTGCAGTCATGCATAAGCTTCCATTCTACAAACAACTTTTCCACTCACACGTATAGTTGTGCAAAGTAGTGGAAGGGGTACAGATGGCGAAGGTCCATGATGCGGGCGTTCAGCGACTCTGCCGTGTTGCTAGTCGTGTGTCCGCCACGTGCCATATGGATGTACACCCTACTCCACCTATTTAGTGGAATTCTAGGCTTTCCACCACCGCAAAAGATGTACTCTATACCCTGCTTGGATGCCCTTGACAGCTCGTCCTGTACGGGCTTGAACTCCCTTGCAATGAAGGCGTGCGCAAGGGACCTGGAAAGGTCCGCAGCCACCCGAACCACTTTCACATTCTTGCGGATGTCCTGCGCACAAAAAATGTACGTTGCACCAGGCATCTCGCAAGCCACAGCAGCAAGGATCCCTCCATCACGATCGGAGATGATGGTTATACCACGCTCCCGTACCGTGGGATATGCCTCCGACAGCCCCTTCACGAGCCACGTCCAGTTTTCCTTGTCTTCCTAGTCGTAAAACGCCCACGCCATGGGAACAGAGTGGTTGTTGGCATCCCAGTACTAGGTAAGTAGCAGCACCTATTTGAAACCGCTTTTCAGAAAATTGGCATCCATGGTTATCAGGCGGCGGACATGGTTCCACCCCTCCCAATAGGCCCCGGATGCGATGGAGGCCCAGCGGAACAGGGCATTCTTGTCTTGCTCAGTGCACGCAACGGTTCGAGGGTCCACCCTCTTCAACTACAAGGCATACAGTGCATATGCCGCCATGTTTTCCCTTAAAAAATAAGGGTGTGGAATTGGACAACAAAGCAGGTGTACGAACCTCTGTAGCGTAAGCTAGGAAGAGAGACAAGGAGAGTATCTTCTTCCCCATCATCTTCACCTGGGCTGTCTTCCTTGTTTGGTAAACCACCGGGTAGTGGAAATTCTTGCCTATGCATGCCTCGGCAATCTGATGCAGCGCCTTTGTGTCGGTGGAGGGCCTCTTCTTGATCGTCTACTCCATGTGGCATAGGACCCATGTTAAACGGTGCACCTGATCGCCCTTCTTGGTGGTGGGATTGCACTTGTGGCTGTCGACGTATTCGACCACGATGATGCTGTTGTGCTTGCGTTGGTAGTGCGCCTTTGGTAGCCATGCACAATCCACGATCTTCTACAAACCGCAATGTACCTAGAGCTTGGTGGACTCACTACGGATCCAGGAGAGCGGCATGTTGTAGTCGATTGCAAAATCTTGGATGGCTCACGATAGGCCTCCATGTTGCAGAAGGCTCTGCCACCCGAGAAATCCATGGATCTGGCTGTGCACTTGCATGCGCAAGCAGGGGGAGCGGCTTACACATATGTGCCGGTTTTCTCCGACGAGGCCGAGAGAGTTTCCTCATCAGACAACCTTGCACAAAAGACACGTAGTACCATGTCAGACAGATGGGTGGAAAAGGATGGCATATAGTGTTTGGCGGTTAGCAGAGAGAATACTTTGACATAGCAGGGGGTCCAACCTTGTCGGGTACGGTGCCATTTCAACAGACATTGTGGGTTCAATCCACCTGCACGACAATCACAAAACAGACGGACACGTTTGTTAAAAAGTGCCCCTACCATGGTTGCCGTTTGCCGTTTTCCTGGTTCGACCACTAGAGAGTGGAAACTAACCATTAATGATTCCCAGCCGTTCTCAGTTTTCGCAACCTGTATTCTGCCAGAATTCTCTTCCCTTGGTGTTGTGGTGACCCAAAGCACACACCTCCCTTGGAAGTCTCTTTGCACTAAGAAGCCGTGCACACTTAGGCAGTTCAGGGCACGCCAGGACAGCATTCCTGAAAAAGGGTTATGGGCCCACAGCCCTGACCTGCCTACGAAGACGTTCATGGCTTCTACAAACGCACGGGAGTGTGGCTCCGAGCGACGTCGCCGTCGCACGTTGAGACTGTCCATTGCAGAGGTTCAACATGGCACAAAAGATAGAGTCCTTGCCCATCCAAAAGTACATGGGTGGCCCAAGCTTCGGGCTGTGGCGATGGCATTTTGAGATCTACCTCGCGCACAAGGGACTGCTGGAGCTCATGAAGGGCACGGAGGTTCAAGATGCGAGCGCAACGGACGAGGAGAAGACGGCCTTCGCGAGGAAGAACATGGAGGCGCTGATGCTCCTATTGTTGGCGCTGCATGAATCTCAGTGTGGCTACATCCAAGGCTGCGACCTGGCAGTTGACGCGTGGAAGAAGCTTTGCTCCATCCACCAATCAACATCCCTAGCCAATAAGATCTTCGCAATGAAGCGACTCTTGACGGTGAGGATCGAAGAGGGTGAGGACGTCATTTCCACCATGCAACAGATCGAGTCTCTTGCCTCACAATGCAATGATGTGGGGTGAAAGATTGACACGAAGATGCAGACAATGGCGCTCCTCATGGCTCAACCCGACAGTTGGGGTCCTCTCATCACCGTGCTCGGAGGCTGGGAGGAGGATAAACTCACCTACGGCATAGTCGCCGAGTACATCCGCAACAAGATACACCGTCGGAGCGGTGGCAAGACCTCGTCATCCTCAACTGCCCTGGTCACCAAAACGCAGGGTGGCATTAACAGCGGCAAGTGAGGCGGCGGTAAGGGCGGCGGCAAGAAGGGCGCCAAGAGGGGTGCATGCCACAACTATGGCAAGGAGGGCCATTGGGCCAAGGAGTGCCCGGAGGATGCGCAGTCCGGTGGCAAGGGTGCCAAAGGCAAGAAGGCGCTTCTCAACGGCATGAAGAACCATGACCTGAAGGGCGCCAACCGGTGGTGCCTTGACTCAGGTGCAGAGGAGCATACCCAAGTCGAGAAGGTGGGGTTCATCAACTACACCAAGTGTGCAAAGTCCATGGTGACCGCCAACGACAAGGTCAAACCTGCGGCCGGCCAAGGTGATGTGGACGTAGAGGTGGTGGTTGGTGGTAAAAAGGCACAATGTGTTATCCAAAATGTGCAACATGTCCCCGGCCTGGGTGACATTTTGAGTGTGAGCTACTTGACAAACAAGGGGTTTGAAGTGCTCTTCCGCAGGAAAGGTGCAGTCGTGCGGATGGACGGCGGTGGCGAGGTCGTGCTCCAGGTGGAGCGCGAGGGAGGACTCTACATTGTTGACACAAAAGTCATCCCCTTGGCAGTAGACGCAGCGGACCCGCAATCACGCTCCGTCAACCCCGCTAAAGGCGGGGGAGCAGACCTGTAGCTGTGGCATCGGCAGCTGGGGCACTCATCACCCGCATTTGTGAAGGTGACGGCAAATCGCGACATGGTTCTTGGCCTCAACATCACTAGTGCAGCTGACGCAGTAGCAGATTTTGCAGAGCACAGGTGCGAGCCTTGCATCGTGGGCAAGGCAAAGCGCAAGCCGTTTGAAAACGGACTACGGCGGGCCGAGAACCTGCTCAAGGTCATGCACATTGATGTGTGCAGACCGATCAAGACGCCGTCCATAGGGGGCGCGCGGTACTTTGTCACCTTCATCGACGATTGCAGCAGAAAAATCTACGTCTGCCTCATGAAGTGGAAGAGCAATGTGCTGAACCAGCTGAAGAAGTACGTCGTAGCGGTGGAGAGGCAGACTGGCCGCAAGGTCAGAGCGCTACGCAATGACAATGGCGGCAAGTACGTGGGCTGTAGAGGGTGGCTGAAGGAGCAGGCATTGAGTGGCAGCCGACCACTCTGTACACGCCTCAATCTAATGGCGTGGCGGAGCATGCAAACCAGACGCTTCTCACCATGGCACGGACGATTCTCGTGGACGCTAAACTACCACGGAGCATGTGGGCCGAGGCTGTGAGTACGGCATGTTACATCACAAACCTCACCCCAACGGCAGTGCTGAAGGGGAAGGGCGGCTGGAAGACACCGCAGGAGGCTTGGAGCGGGCGCAAACCAAGCGTGGAGCACCTGAAGGCATTCGGGTGCAAGGCGCACGCGTCGGTGCAGGCCGTGCAAAGAAAAGACTCCAAACTGGACCCGCGTGCAAAGGCGTACGCGTTCGTTGGATACGAGAGTGCACTCAAGGCGTACCAACTCTTCGATCCACGGACGCAGGACGTCATCACCAGCCGCGACGCCACGTTTGATGAGCAACAGAGCTGCTGCAGCAGCAGCAGCAGCAACATTGACGCAGCATACTCTCCAAAGCAAGGGGAGTGGTTCCAACTCCTTGAGCGTGAGGAGGAGCCGACGGCTACACAGGTCAATGGCGGGTCTTCAGAGGATGACGGTGCTGGAGCGCAACAGGGCAATGCAGCAGGTGCAGGTGCTATTGGAGCGTAGGACGCAGCAGCTGACGCGGGGGAGCCCGCGGCCGAGGACAACGTTGCAGCAGAGCAGCAGTAGGACCACCAGCCAGCGTCACCAACATCGCCTCGTCGCAGTCCGAGGCGGCGGAATGCGGTGAAGTAGTATGACGCGAGTACAGGCCGCTGGGTCGGCATGGCGCAGTGCATGATGGCAGCCGCAACGGAACCGACAACCGTGCAAGAGCGCTTGCACGGCCTGACGGGCAGCAGTGGGACAAAGCAATAAAATCTGAACTCGTGTCCCTTGTTGAGAACGCCACTTGGGAGCTGGTGGATCAGCCTAAGGGGGCGAAGGTGATCAGCTCCATGTGGGTGTTCAAGGTGAAGCTCACCAAGGACAGCAAGGTGGAGAAGTACAAGGCACGACTAGTGGCGAAGGAGAACGCGCAGCGGAAAGGCGAACACTACGATGAGACATTCGTACCCGTCGCCAAGTTTACATGCATCCGGACGATCCTCGTAGTGGCAGCCGCAAAGGACATGGAGATCCACCAAATGGATGTCAAGACGGCATTCCTGAACAGCATCATCGACAAGGAGATCTACCTTGAGGTGCCGGAGGGGGTGGATGCGCCAGAGGGCAAGGTGTGCAAGCTGCGGAAGGCCTTGTACGAGCTAAAACAGGCGCCTAGGTGCTGGTACCAGCAGATGGACGGCTACATGGCGGAGCTCGGCTTCAAGCATTGTGAGTCAAACCACAGCATGTACGTGCAGCGTAGCAAGGGACTCCATCAGATTGTCGCACTCTACGTGGAAGACCTGATCCTGTGTTAATCCGATCTGGCGGCTTTGCAGCAGCTCAAGGAGCACCTGAGCACCAGATTTAAGATGGCGGACATGGGGGAGCTGGAATACTACCTCGGTGTGAGCATCACGCGGAACCGGAGGGCGCGCATGCTTGAGCTGAGGCAGGCCAAGTACGTGGCCGAGGTCTTGAAGCAGTACGGCATGGAGGACTGCAAACCAGTGGGCAGTCCGGTCTCCACAAGCTGTGAGCTGAGTGCAACGATGGCGCCGCAAACCAAAGAGGAGAAGGAGGAAATGGCGGACGTGCCCTACCAATCTGTGGTGGGCAGCCTCATGCATGCCATGGTGGCGACTCGGCCGGACTTGGCCTACGCGGTGGGTCAGTTGAGCAGGTATGTGGCCAACCCTGGGCCACTACACTGGCAGGCGGCGAAGCGCATCCTCCGGTACTTGCAGGCAACGCGACATGCGTGCCTAAAGCACGACGGAAAGGGGAGGTCAGACCCCTTGCGGCTGGTCCACTACACTGACGTGGACTACGCCGGCAATGTGGACAAGAGGAGGCCCATTTCTGGCTATATATTATTCCTCGCAGGTGCAGTGGTCTCGTGGTGCAGCAGGAAACATGACTGTGTTGCCACCTCCAAAGTGGAGGCGGAGTACATCGCTCTGGCCGAGGCGGTCAAGGAAGCAGTGTGGCTTCGCAGATTGCTGGGGGAGCTGGGTGTGCCGCAGCAGGAGCCTACGGTGGTTCAGGAGGACAACAATGGCTCCATCTTGCTGAACAACAACCTGACGCAGCACAGGAGGATGAAGCATATTGGTGTGCGCTATCACTACGCGCGCGACGTGGTGGAGAAGGGACAGGTTGTACTGCAGCATTGCAGCACAAAGCACATGCTCGCAGATTGCTTAACCAAGGCGCAGCCCCAGGGTCGGCACGTCATCAGCCTTGCAGGGCTTGGGTTGACAAGCTGTGAAGGTCTGGAAGGCGCAGGAGCGCCTTCCAGCCTTCCAGGACGAGTAAAGAGTGAGCATGAGGCATCCGGCATGGAAGGTGCACAGGGGAGATTGGTAAAAAGTGCCCCTGCCATGGTTGCCGTTTGCCGTTTTCCTGGTTTGACCACTAGAATGTGGTTTAATATCCAATCTGATTTCAGATTTGGACTCCTTGGATTTTTCCATGCAGTTTCGAGCTTTCAGTTGCTCGATTTGGTCGAGGATTCATAAACTTAGCCCTACCCAAAGTTTGGGTGGTGCGGCGGGTGGAATCTGGTACCCGTCCGGGGTGACGGGATACTCCACCGCCGATGGTCCGTGTTCAGCTCCAACTGGCTCCATAGACCCCAAGGCCCTAGAGGAAGCAACCACGGAGGTCCCCTGGACCAGGGCGAGCCGCCCTTTGACTTGTCAATCAAAGAAAAGGCGCTTCGAGCCGTCGTCGGCTCATGTCGGAGACAACTCGCGTCGGCGGCAACCAAAGGCGGCTCCACCAAGGGTTGCTTGGATGGGCGTAGCAGGGGCTATACTGCTCCATTTTGGGTGTTCTTGGATGCGTTGGAAAGCTCAGATCACAGGCTATAAGAAAGTGATGTAACATCACCAAAAAAAACTCGCCATCAATGATTCCCAGCCGTTCTTACTTTCCGCAATATGTATTCTTCCAGAATTCTGCTCCCTTCCTGACAACATTGAATTCCTCCAATTCGCATCGTGTACTCTATAGAGAACTCGGGAGAGCACAGGGTCCTGTGCTCTAGAATACTGACATGATACTTGTACTCGTGCTCCTCCCAGTCGGTGAAGAGGAACGAGGACTCAGGGTGTTACCGGGACACGACGACCGCTCGAGGATCGTTGTCCTTGTCTATTGGGTAGTCACCTCTAGTGGCGTGAGCAATGGCGGCCATCTTGGCCAAGAGTGGGTGTAACAATGTATCGCATACGTCACAGTATGCATCCTACCCACCATCTTCACTTGGCAACCCCACCCGTTGTTGGCGCTAAGAGGAGAGTCATCCCAGAGACAAAGGCCCATTGTAATTAAGGAGAGACAGTGGAAAGACAAGACGAGTACACATGAACAATGGCTACACGGTCATGACCCCTACGGACGGCGAGAAAGAAGGTCCACATCTCATGGCAGTTGGCCGACTTACCATGAGGACAATCGTTGGGAACCATGCATGAGGGATAAACACATTTGGAGGGGATAAAAAACATTAATCCTACCATGCACCTGGAGCCGGAAAAGCAACAAGGGATGATAGCATGTGGCCTGTCCTCGAAATTTCTGCCAAGTGGACTACAATTGGCAACCTCAACCCGGCAACCTATCACTTGATTGAGATATGCAAGGGTTGTATTGTGTTTGGATGTTGTCAATGTTCACATATGAAATTGTTGTTTTGTGTTAAAAAACGAGGCTATCTTATGAATTTTTTTGCATGAGAGTGATGTCATCTTTCCGTCAGTTGTCTGAATTTCAATCCCCCTGTTCAAAGGGTCCAAGAAAGTAGGGGTTAAGTAATTTTTATGCAGATAATTGGTCTGTCAGAATTTGTACTTTGCGTCAAGTCACTCTGACGGCACACGATTTGGGGTTCATTTCATGAATTGTAGACTTGGTGACAAAAACCTGCAAAATGTTTACAATGATACTTTTGATATCCACTTTTTCAGAATGATTACTCCACGACTGGTGTAGCGTGAATTACTTTACAAAAGTGGGCGCAGCACGCATGATATCAGGCGCTTCAGGAAAAGTGGGTACATGAAGCATCTTTTTGTGTAAAGTGAGTATCGTGTTCAATCTCTACAAAAAATGGATGAGTAACTATTACCTCCCCAATTTTCTTTTCCAAATTGACAATCTCCACAAGCATCCTAAGTATGCCAAACTTCATTCCTCCCGACTTTTCATTACACCACTTGAATGGTTCCAAGTGGAAGGTGCATACCACAAGACGATGTAAGGGATTGAGATTCTTTGATAGTAGGAATTTAGAAATAAGTGTAATTCAATTAAAGTGTCAGAGCTTTCAAGCCCATACATGCAATAAAAAAAACAAGAATGAGGAATACTTGGGAACTTAGGAGCTCAATTTGAGCCAGGTCTGTGGCAGCGTGGTATAAGTGGCTCCTTTGATAAACTTGGCCAAGAAATTGAGGGGTTTCAAGGATATCAAGGCGCATCTTAAAAAATTCATGCATCGTGAAAAAGTCGACCAAAGATTATCGCAACACTGATGCATTTCGTGGTGATTCTTTTGACACTTCCCGAAAGTGGTTGATTCTGTCAAAACCTTCCGATACAAAACACTGGAGGTCAGGGCAGGTGGCCAAAAACTCTTCGGCCGATTGGCCCAAAATTCTGGAGGTCAACACTCTGTGGGCCATAGATGTATTAACAGAATTGCCCATCCGTAGAGTTTAGGGTCTCATGTACGTCAAGGACATATCCTACCGTCACCTTTGATTAGTGAAAACCTTACAGGTTTGTGCAAATTCTGACTTTTGTGATACATGGACGAAGAAAAAGCATCCGCTCCGACAGAAAAATTTCCGCTGGTTCAAATCCATTCTGTTTACCTTGCTTCCAGTCGTGTTGTACCTCCGATATCATTCGCACGTAGAAGCGAGGCCTGTCACATTCTCTTGCAGAATCCTTTCTATTCTCACAATCAATGCACGTCGATGCAAATAAAATTGGAAGGCCCCCCCTTTTTTTAACCTGCGAGAGCTGAACAGGACGACACACGAAGTATAATTCTGTCAAGTGTGTCAATACCTCGACAAAACACTGTCCAAAGTGACAAAAAAACATAAAAATTTTCACTGCTGAATATTATTTCTGTGACAAAAGCTAGAGTCGCAGTTAATTAGAAGGAGGAGGGTAACATTTCTCCTCCCCCTTTAGCTGCGATATTCCGGCGCATTGGGGGGCATAGTTCGATGCCGGCTAGAGTAGCAATCAATCTGATGATCGACGTCCTGTGGCTTTTCATATGGCTTCAAGCTATCGTGTAAAGGTTTGTTGCCCTGGTATTTGATTAGATACTCCATCGATTCTTGACGCAGGCATTGTCCCATAACATCTTTGACATGTAGTTACTCTTGGGGGTACAAGCCAGGTTAACTGGATGGAAAAGGGAGTGTGGATAGACCCCCATATTGAGAGCATTATAGATAAAGCTTGTTACACTTATAGAACTTGTGTTTTGAACGAAGAAAAGTGCGACTAGGGTAGCAAGTGTCTAAGGACCAATGCATGTGCATCTTGCTTGTGCATCACACACGAGAGGCCACGCCACCAGCCAGGGGTCGAGCCCAACCACACGGCACAAAAGACAAGGGCGGCTACTCATCTATGCACAGACAAGGCTGGCATGGTGGCCCCCTAAGGATCAGCACTAGGAAAGAAACTCCCCCAGAGCCCACATGTATGGTTGGAGATAGACCAAGGCATCCCAAAGTGTACAAGGCCAAGCCTCCGCCTTGAGAGAAACCAAAAGAGTACGCGATAGTTATGAGAAAATCATATGGCCCAATTCATGTCGTAGGAGAGTTACGCTACTGTTTGGAGAGAATGGCTTCAACGCGTGAGATGTTACTCTTGTCAGGTACATCTCTAGGCCTAGAAATTTCGATCATTCCCCTGCTCATGTGTGTGTGTGTGTGCATGTGGACCAAGGAAAGAGGGAATTCCAATTTTGAAGGGCCAGTAAATGAATACAAACATCAACACTCCCCTTTGACCCACAATCACATATCTACACATCCTAGTGAGATGACATGCACAAGAATGCATGAAAGTGATGGCAGACTCAATAGGGAAAAAATAAGCACACATCACTCGGGATCATGGGGACATGCAAGCCCAAAAGCATGAATACCACTTTTGAAGGCATTTTAAAAGAGTACCTTTCTAAGGAAGTTAGATCCTTCTGACGGTGTGTCCATCCATACAACCCGAACAATGCTTGCAGTGATGCACTCATGAATGAAGTGATACCTGACATTTATATGCTTGGTGTAGGAGTGGTACATGCCACCATTCTCAGTCTTGGCTTTTGTGCACTGGTTTTCAGAATACAGGGTGATGCAGTGAATAGGGGCACATAGTTGTTGAACTAGGCGATTCGGCTAGAAAGCTTTGCACATACCTAACCCAAGTGCAACGTACTCAGCTTCACTTGAGCTTTATGCAACGCAACCCTAATCACACTTCTCCAAGAGACTGATGACTCTCCAATCAAGAAGGTAAAGCCTATCCTACTTTGTGCATGTGAAGTGCATCCACGTACGCGTAGTGGACAGTGTGTATTGCACTACACAATGTGCCTCCTTAAGAAGATGATCTGTGAGACACTGGGGGAACTGGGAAAACATTTGACAGAAAAAGCCAAATCCATATGAGTGGTGGTAGCAAGGTGCATCAGTGAATCAATGACAAGTAGAGAGTCTGTAACATCCACCTCCTCTCCTAGTTTGGAAGCATCCAATGACTTCAGCATTGTCAGGCCTATTGAGGTCACAGGAATGGAGGCAGTAGGAACAGCAAAGAGCAAAGATGCAAGGATCTCTCTTGGGAAGCAAGCATATGCAGCCTGGTGAACATGAAGTATTCAACGTGAGCAATCACGCTCAGGATCCATGCCCAAGAAGACCCCGGCTGGACCAAGGTCTTTCATCTTGTACGTTGACTGCAAGAGGGCAGTCACAAACTGAATGGTTATGAGGCTAGGAGATGAATTGAGCAGATCATCAATATGGTCAAGAATGGATAGTATAGAGGTAGAGGGTGCACTGTAAAACAAGACATGATCAACAGTGATTTCGCGTAATCCACCTTCTCAAGTGTGGAGATGATCTCCTAGTTTTAACATCATAGCAGTTGCCTGAGCCTATATAGGGCCTAACATAGTCGCCACAATTTATTGGTTCCATCGGTAAACCCAGGCGGTTAGATCATTTACATTTCCTCTTCAAGTGTAAAACGGAATTAATGGTATCCATTTCTTCCAACTCTCGGTTGTGTTGGGACACCAGGCTAAGAAGGGTTTGGATAGTTGTATAGCCGGAAACTAGGCAAGTATCTCATCAAAGTCCACCAAAGGTGTTTTTGAGAACCCTTTGGCAGTAAGTCAGACTTTATACCACTCAGCTCCTTTTTTGTTTTCCATTTATAGAGAAGTGTATTTCTAGAATATTTGGTAAAATCAGAAATATTCTAGAGCTCAGTTGGAGTTTTTTTCTATTGTACGGTGGCAAACCCGTGACCGACATGGTCAATCTCGGGCTAAATCAAGGAAATAGTCCTCACCTCTAGTGCTAGTGGCACCAACAGCCCTTCTCATGGATTTTATCGTTTGATTTTTTTGGAGTTTGACTTGAGCTTCAACCTGGCTTCAACAGCATCCAAAACATATACCAAATGGAGGACCTAAACCCAATTTTTGTGGAACCAACCGGGTCCCAATATGGGGCTCTTTGGGAACTAAAATTTGCGAGTCCTTGCAGAGGTTACACCTTTTTCCTCTCGCATCAAACCCTCGCCACTACCAATTGCGCCAACTGTGCACGCACCGTAGTGGACACCGCACTGTACATCTAATGCGATTGACGTTCCTCCTTCCTTGGACCGTGGCCCCTTGTGAGAGAAGAAAGGGTGAGATGAGGGGGAGAACACCCCCTGTCTTTCCCCTATGGCCTTCATTGCCCATGTGGAGGGGGGGAGGAGGAGAACGTCCTCTTCTCCTCCCCCTTGGGCCGTCGGCCCGCGTGAGGGGAGGGAGAGGCGAGGGGGATAATGCCCCCTCTCCTTCCTCTAGGGCCGTCAGCCCATGTGCACGGGAGGAGGGGGGAGATGCCCCCTCTCCTCCCCCTTGGTACCGTTGGCATCATGGAAAAGGAGGGGAGTGGGGAAAATCCGCCCCCTCTCCTTCCCTTCTGTGCCTTCCGTGCCATGGACAAGGAGGGGGGTGAGACTCTCCCCTTCCCCGTCCCTCCTTGACTATGTCGGTTCCATGGACAAGGAGAGGGAGGAATCTTTCCTCACCTGTCCCCATTGGCACTTTCGGCACCATAGATGAAGGGGGGAGGAGACTCTCCCCTCACCCGCCCCCTTTGGCACAGTTGGGGCCATGGAGGAGGGGTGTTGGAACTCCCGTCCCTGTCCTCTACTTTGGCGTCGTCGGCGCCATGGAGGGAGGGAGGAGGAATCTCTCCCTCTCCTCCCCTTTGGTTCCATTTGTGTTGTGGGAGGGGGCGGGAGGGACTTCCGTCCCTCTTTTCCCCCTTGGTGCTGTTTGCACTACGCTAAAGGGGGAAGGGAGGGGTTCCATCCCACTCCTCCCCTTCAGTTCTATGGACGAGAGGGGCAGGGACGTCCCCTCCCCCTTGGCAAGGGGGAGAGCAGACCCCTCCTCTCCAACCCCTGGAGCGACGGCACCTCGCTCGGCCTGTTGGGCTTACGGGTGCTCATTTGCTCACTCAGTGGGCTTGTCGGGTACGTGGGGGCCGTCCTGTTGCAAACCCCCTTTTTTTTCCCCAGTCAGCTTTATGGAGCTATAACTCTCGGCTCTCAACTCCATGCTTTTGGGAGCTCCCTCTCCCACCTCTTGGCCATCTTGCTCTCTCCGCCGATTAGGTGGCATTTGGACAAACTGTTCTAGACATTTTGTTTTCGCTGTAAACTGCATCGAAGGCTAACGCTGCCCGCCGATGTCCAGATTTGACGTCCGATTGTTTTCGATACCCACATCTTTTTTTCATGTGCAGAAGCTCTGGCTCTGATGCCAATGTAACAAATGTAGGCTGTTTTGCAATTATGTGTAGAACTAAAATTTAGGCCCTCGGGATAGTTGTTTCAGGAGAAGGAGCGAATGGTCGCCTCAGCCATTTTGGTTGAGACAAACTCCGCCACAAATGGACGTAGTCTTCATAGGTCATTTTTGTAAAGATGCATATTTATCCTTATTGTTCTACGCGGTAACGCCATGTGGAAAAAGAACCCTAGCACCTTCTAAGAGTTGAGGAGGAGTGACATGATGGATCTCCCATCGCGGCACTCCTCTTTGCTTCAAATCCTTCCTATGGACCAAATCCAGGCTAGAGTCAAACCAGACACTAGACCAAGATTATGTTTTGGACATTGCCTCCTCGAGACACCGGTCTTGAGTGCCAAAAGCCCGGGAACTAAAATTAGATTTCATAATGGCTCGTATGAGATATTCCTCCCCTCTTGCTTTGAACCATTCCGGTTCATCTTTTCTCGCGAAGGTTTGATCTTTATGTACTTCATGGTACAAATCATGAAACAAGAAGAACAAAGAAGATCCACATGTATGAAGTATTTTTATCAGCAACATGATTACATGACGTTCACACACAATCAACCACACACTTGTGGTTTTTGTGATAATGGTCACTTGCGTACAACATCCAGTGCTGATTGTGTGATTCCTTAGATTTTAGCAAGATGAGGTACGTACAATCTTCGTACTTTCTTAACAAGTAATGGTGAGCCCTTCACCGAAGACTGCTCACACGTGTGTATCAGTGGCATAGTCGATACCTATTTATACATACATTGTCAACAATGTCTTGCAAGTTTGGAAGAGGGTATATACGGCTAATTTTCCCACATTCCGTGAGGTACGTGTTCACCAAGCTGTTCTGGTGACGTCTCCTCCCCTTTTTCAAGGAGCTTCCTTGCGACCAATTAACCAGACATCCCTACAAAAACAACACAGGTCCACACAACACTTCACATCTCATTTTGACGTGATCTCTTCCGAGGGGTTATTGTCGAGGTGGTACCTCCCTGCAACATTGTGAGTACGTTTAATCCAAGATCCAGACATCAATCCTCTTGGTTTACAACCACGTGTTCATGACCACGCGTAGGTCTACCAGGCCTCATTCAGCACCTGTGGGTTGTTTGGCTATAATCAACCAAGTTCCACCAAGCCCATGCAACTTGCATGCCAGCTTTATCGTAGGGTTGGGAGGCACCAAGGTCCTAAGACATGGTTGTTGAGCCCACTTTTTTTTTTCTTTCAAATATTGCACCCATAGTTGAAGAAGGTGGCATTGGTCTTCTGGCATTCACAATTGTCGTCAACATCTATCATTAGGCATGACAAATCTCTGACCTAGATGAGCTTTGTTTCAACCATCATATCCTCATTTCTGTATGAAATGGGTACCGTAGGCTACAGCTCACGTCCCTTTCAAAACACATTGCTTTGAACTAGGTTACCTGATATAACCGATCTCAATGACGGTGGATTTCATCTAGGAACAAATTATTCATTGTATGGTATTCACCAAACGGGTGTACAATGATCACAATCCTTGCGGTACAAGTTGGAAGAGCACCTTTTCGGTGTCAATTCCATGTTATTGTGATTGAACACTTCCGAATCACATCCGGTGATCCTAGAACAACTATTTCCTTAATCTTTTGTGTTTATGTAATCGTGTCCAAGGATTCCATTTGGGAATGGATCGTGTTTGTCAAGTTGCAAAACTTTTCATTGCTTCAATGTCTCCTTTTGTGCACATTTGGTACTTTTACTCAATAGAGTATATTTCACATGCCTTATCCAAGGCACCTGTAGACGATATCGCCCTCATTGAATACATCTGAAAAACCACCATCATTGTGGATACCAACGCAGAAATATTAAAAAACATGGTGTACTTGCATTCGACAATGTACATCAATTGAATCATCCCCAAAACCAAGAGACTTCAATCGATTCACCATGACCCTTCAGGTCCACAAAACATGATTTGACCACACCACAGTCATTAAGATCTCAATCGGAGATTGATTTTGTTCCAAAAAATCAAATGTTGGACATTGATATCGCATACAAGGTACCATACCATATTTTGGGCATGATCAGAATCCATCTACACGATGTTTGAAGAGGCGGGACGTACACGACCAGTTTACCATGTAACAATACCCTCAAGTTTGAGGCTTCTTCAAAATGACAACTCATTATGTGGTCGGTCGGATCACGGAGATGTGGATACTAATACCTTGTTTTCATGAATCTATTGGCTTATTGGTCATCTCCACGGTCATAAGCTCTAGACGTAAAACCTAGACCTTGATGTGCTCCCAACTATGTCCTAGTTGGATTGAAGACATCTATGAGATTTTCATAGTACTCTGGAGTCCCATTAGTAGAAAATGAGCATGGCTCATAATCTCTTAAATGAATTCTCTTTGAACGATGGATAAACTCATGTCACCGACATCAGTTCACGATCTTTTGTATGTCAATGTCCATGAAATTTTTACTCGCCCACTGATGATAGACTGAAAGTTTCGCCATCAAATTTGTTCACTTTCAACATTCAAACAATCTTGTCATATGCCAGAAGTGACTCTTGCAGTCTTCAACTACCGCACTACGATGTCTTGAATGGTTGAGGACCCATGAAAGATTCTTCGTCCCTATCTGCATTTACAACCCCCATTGACATTCATCCTTGTCTTTTGAAAAGGGGTGTTAGTACACCAGTTGGGTATCATAATTTGTATCCATCACTCACCAAGTGATAGGATGTCAATTGTTTCGCCATTGAGTATTTCCTTAAGGGTATCATCCTTGACACCTTCAATCACGGACCTATGTTTTCATCTGTCATGATTGATGATGCTCAGAACTTTCAAAAGGTATGATACATCTAGTACACACTGTGTACATGTAGCATGATGTGATTTCTCTAGGATTGTAGTTGGTGTGCCAACACACCAGGTCTGACCAACATCTCATGACATAGTCATGACAGAGGCTTGGTCATCAAATGATCACATTTTCCTTTTAACAGTGAAGCGCAATGGGACGTGCGACTGTTGTAGAGCACTTCCTGCACCCACCAGACCACTTTTTTGGTGAAATGGTTTTGCCATTCTTATTCAAAACATTGGCTGATATCATCAGCTTGATCAAATGTCACAAACATTTTGTGATCATTCGTCTGTGTAACTTACCCATAACTTGGTGTCGTAATCAACGCACCAATAGTTAGTGGATAAGGTTTATGTACATGTTGTGCACGTTCTCCATGCGTGCTATAAACCTAGTTTCATGTGGTTAAAGTACAATGGCATGAATCACATACTACGCTTCATTGAAAAGTGGGTTGTCTCTGGCACTTGGTCGTGCCGGCTGACCTCCTCAGATCATGCAAGCCATGCATGCTTTGGAAACGGTGCTCAGCCAACTGGGTTTTGTAGGAACCCATAGCTTTTGTCCATCGTGCAATCGGTGTTTATGACAAAAGTGTATTTGCCACTTGTGTCAACCATTTAACCTATGCACTCGTTGCCAATACATTCAACACTCATGTTAACTACGCGTTCAGCACTCACGTCAATGCTAGAATTGCATCTCCCATGTTGGTCATGTTCCAAGTGCAACCGACACTTGTCAAGTTTGTGCGATCGACCCTCATGCAGGACTTTGCACCATCGCCCGTGTGTTGAGTGTGATTGGTAGTCACATTCTCCTTCTGTGAAAATCCAAGCACAAATGACTCTCCTAGTATCCTTGGTGCAATCGGCACCCACGTGGATATGCAATTGGTCGAGTTGAAGTATGTTCTATTTCTTGCATTTCATTGCATGGAAAAACTTATTCCTTTGAGAACGACACCTCATGGTCTGTTGGGAAACTGATCAATTTTCCTTCTTTTATTTTCTAACTACAGAAAAAGTAGGATTTTTTTATGTTTTACAAAACTAGAAATATTCAAGAGCTCAATCGGAGCTCTTTACCACCGTATGGTGGCAAATCCATGACCAACGCGGTCAATCCCAGAATTAATCAAGGAAATTTTCCTCAACTCTAATGCTAGTGGCACCAAGAGACATTCTTAAAGGATACTGTTGTTTGAATTATTTTGGCAGCTACAAGAGATACAAAATGCCGCAAGCAGCTACAACAATAGAAAAAATGCCAGAGAGGGGTACAGGCTTAAAACTTAACCATTTCAAGCACATTGAATTACGTTGGGCTCTTTCAGCTACCTCCTCTAGGCTACGTCCACTCACCAGGGGGCTAGGTGGATTTTTCTTGGACAGGGTGGGGAGTTCCCACCCCCAAAACCACCATTTTGCCCTCTTTTGCAAGGTTTCCTCTTCTCCTCTTCAACAAAAGTTTATGGCTTTGCCTTTGTCCAAATCAAGGGACTCTCACCGTCTGAGCAAAAAAGAAAAAAGAGGAAGGCGGAACTTTGAGAATTTTTGGAGGCCGCCCAATTGCGGTGGAGCACAAGGAGAGCGCCTCCAAGGAGGCGCAATGTGCATCAAGAGAATGCAAGAAGAGGCAAAGGAAGACCAAGATACAAGAAGAAGAGGTACAAGAATAGGGAGGAAAGAGCATGTGGGGGATGCTAAATCCTGGTTAGAGTTGACCCCCATCCTCCTCACCTTTTTCTTATAGTTTGTGATCTTTTTCTTGCTTTACAATTCCAGGTGCAGATGCAGTAGCAACCGCAATGGGCCGCGGGTGTTGATGCCACCGACTGTGGTAGCGACGATTTGCCTACCTTGATGACTTTGGGAAAGATCATGAATATGTCCTTCCTCCACAGTGTGGAGATGTTTTGGAAGGACGTGAAGCTGAACGACAGGTTGAATCATATGGAGCATGTCCTATGTGTTCCCAAGGTGCCACTCTGTCAATGGGACGACCTCGCCATGATGCGACTTGAGGACAAGCTCTTCAAGTATATGATTGAGGAGTGGGATGCGCAGTGCCACACCTTGAGTGGCAGCCAATACCTTGGGAGGCCTTCTGTGCCATCCTGCATAAGAAATACACCCTGCATGAGGAGGCACAATACGCTTTCCACAAGATAAAAGTCTTCATGCAGCTGGGTAGCTCGCTTGAAGCCTACGTGAGCAAGCTCACCACACTTGTGGATGAAGCCAAAAGCTTCACCGAGGACGATGGGACTCCGACCTTTGCGTACCCTTTTTCTGCTGGAGTACTTGCACGATTATTTGGCCAGCGAGAAGGTGAATGACAAGACCACCATGAAGAAAATTGGCAAAGCTTGGACAAGCTGGAGGGTTTTGCATGACTACATGAGTGAACTGTATTTGGCGAACCGGCAACACTACTCTAACGCAGGGCCAAACGTACATACACAGCAAGATCATGAAATGTGCACTGCAGAGGCTGGTGGTTCAACGAGACAGCGAGGAAGGGCCAAAGGCAAGCAGCCCGTAAACCTTCCAGCCAAGAAGGCTGGTGGACACAAGGCCCCTAGCCACCGCCAGCAGTCTTTGCTACCGACGGCCAATACGAGGTCCTTTGCCTATTCCAGCACCGAGATCGTACACTCTGGTCATGCATTTTAATGAATACCTCATTCATTGGGCCAGTTGTGGGCCTGAACATAACTCATGGGAGCCCAAATCTTGATTGCCCACAAGGGGTGGTCAACGAGTACTAGAGCAAGCTTGTAGCTTGCACATATTGACGCGTGTCAAGAGGTACCACCTGAACGTGGAAAAAAAGTGAACATCACTTCCAAAGGACGGAATTCATGGACAAAGACCATAGGAGGTTGAGGAAACCCAACATGGTTGTCGCACGGATCCTCCAGCCTGAAGGGGGAAGGCCGCTAGCCGTGCACACTGACAAGCTATAGCTTAGGTCCAAGTGCCTTGCACGTATTTGTGTCTTAGCTAGTGATTGGAGAAAGTTAAATCTTCTTTTTCAATGTTAAGGCTTCACTACATGATACTCCTATGTGTTATTCATGAACCGGGACGGTTCATAACAAGTGGGGAGGAATATAGCGGGAGGGCCGGTGTGGCCCTCCCTGCCCTCGCGACAAGCGAGGGCTGGCTGGTGGCCAGCCACGTGCTGGCCACCGGCCAGCTGGCACCCGGCCGGCTGGATGGCCAACCACCAGTTAGGTGACCGGCCGACCACCCGCTGGCTAGCCCTAGCCGCCAATAGAGCTGGGGGCTCAATTGGTGGCCGAGGGGCCACCAGGCCTCAGGAGCGAGGCTGGTGGCCCCGCACCCTCTCCCTCATACCTCCTCATTGCCGGTTGAGGCAAGACGGACAAGGAGAGGGAGTAAGCAAGAGAGAGGGCGAGTGACTGGCACAAAACTGGGCACAAAATCCTCCAGTGTGCCTCGCACACGACGATTTTGCATCGTCGCATAGAAAAACATTGAAGTCGTAAATCAGCATGACTTTGACAGATTTCTCGTTAAAACTCGTGTGAACTCACAACTTCAAGAACAACGAGATGAGGTATAAAACAGAAATCTGCCTCAGGAGACTTGAAACATTTAAGTCTTCCTGCTCAGGGTTATTGATGACGATTGCTCCTGAGTACTACAAGGGGGAAAACCCTTCACACAGACTGAGATTGCCATTCCGCAAACTCCGACGACATTGAGCAGGAACTAGAGCTACGGATCGTTACAGATTCCCTCCCGCCCTCCATTGGTCTAGGTTTGGGACTAGCTGCCCCTTTATGGTGCTCCACCCTACGTGGCTCCACCCTCGTCCGTCTACACCACCCAGGCGTGGTTCCCTCCTCCCTCCAGCGCTGTAACTCCGGCCTCTATGACGTCGTTTGCGGGTGACGGCGAGTGTCACTTGGAGTTGTCTCTGCTTCAACGCCATCACTTTCGCGATCAGAGAGGTGAGGGTGTTGCTCCGTTGGCCAGTGGTCCTACATGTTAGGCACACACTGTTCTTTGTGGTCCACACCCGGGTCATGTGCATGGATTGTTTCCTCCCTCCATTCCGTGGATTGAGCATTGGTAGTCAATCCTCCTCCCGTGTTGTCTAACTTCTTATGCGTCCTCTCCTGTTGGCACCGTGGCGACGTGCAGCATCCTTTTCCTTGATCGTGCATTGGGTGGCTTCTCGATTCTTGATTCAAGATCCATCTACCACATGGTTTCTTTACCTTCCTTGTTTTTTCTCCCTCGGCCCCGCTGGTGCTGTCCGCCTTGTCCGCACTTGGTCTGGCAGTTACTCCCTGACCAAGATGTTGGCATCGTTCATTTTGTTGGTCACAGTGGCACTGTCTACCTTCCTGGCATGTTGTATGTCCCTTCTTTGGAGCTCAATGTGCTATCAGTGTCCTCCCTTAACGATCAACACATGGACTTGTTTGCTAGTCAAGGTGTTGGCACGGTGCGTCGATGTCCCTCTAGTTGTGTTGTCTTGTGTGGTGTGAAGTTTTATAAACTGTACATCGCTCTCCTCTTTCCCCCTTTCCGCATCATTTGGCACAACACTTGCTCATGTGGCCCCCTCTCTCTGTCCTTCTCTTGTCCGTCTATTGTACCTCTGTCTTGCGCATGTTTATACTGACGCTATCTCTAGCATGTTGTGCCTCAAGCCTACTTTGGGCCTTTCCCCTTCTACTTTCCCTACTCCCTGTCCCTCTGACTGCCTTGAGTGTGTTTAGGGCAAGATGCATTGCTCTCCATTCTCCGAGTCTGAATCCCACTCTTGTTTCCCTCTTGATCGTGTGCATGCCGATGTCATGGGTCCCTCCCCCATAATCTCCTTGGTGATGTTGGTCGATACGTCGTGTGCCTCACGAACGATTTTTCTCATTTTCATTGAGTCTTTGCTCTTCAGCACAAGAGTGACGTTTGTCCTATCGTGGAAACTTGGCTTGCTCAGGCTGAACGCCCTTGCCAGTGCTCACTGCGTATCTTTTGTAGTGATTGCGGCAATACATTTCGTGGACCTTCCGCCTGTTTTCTTGCATCCAAGGGGTGTGTCTGGAGAATTTTGCTCCCCTCACACCCCAATAAAATGGAGTCTCCGAACGCTGGAACGTATCCTCACTACCAGTTTCCAGACTCTCTTGTCTGAGTCCGGTCTTCCTCCACTCTTTTGCCTTCAAAGCAATGAGCTACATGACTTGGGTCTGGAATCGCGTTCCACATGGAACCCTTCCACGCTATGTCACCCCTGTTGAACGTTGGTCCGGGGCTCTTGCCGACATTCGGCTTGCTTGCGTCTGGGGTTGCATTGTCTCTGTCAGGTTGCCTAATGACGTGCATGATGGCAAACGCTCCCCACTGGGTCACCTGTGTCCGTTCTTAGGTGTCTTGTCTTAGTCGAAGACTTGGCACTTCTGGGGCCCATTCCGCCAGCGCGGCATTTAATCCCTTGATGTGTTTTAGTCAGTCTTTCTTTGCGATCTTGGCCGCCTTTTGAGTGGGGGGGAAGTTGGCCCCATCCCGCATGTAGTCCCTCCCACTGTGACCTTGTCGTCTGCACCCTCTTCGCCATCGCCGTCCGGCATGCCCCCTCCACCTCTCTCTCCCTCCTTTTCGTCATCTAGCTCATCTCTCAAGAATGAGAACACAAAGAATGAGTTAGATTGAGTGCAATCAGTGAGAGTTATGACAGCTTTTCACCTAAGTAGTAAAACAGGAAGCTAAACAGCAAGTGGGGTGAGGTGGTGAGGAGGTTAGGTGGTGATAAGGTGAGGTGGGGAGGAGGTGAGGTGTGGAGGTGATGTGGGGAGATGAGGTGGTGGGAAGGTGAGATGGGGAGGTGAGGTGATGGAAAGGTGAGGTGGGGAAGTGAGGTGGTGGAAAGGTCATGTGGTGGGAAGGTGAGGTGGTGGGAAGATGAGGTGGTGGTGAGGTGACGTGATGGGAAGGTGAGGTTGCCCAGATTTGGGGGAAGAATAATGCAAGGTAAAGTAGTGGTGTAGCCTGCTTGGGAAGAGGGACGAGGTGGGGCAATCCCTACATGGGATAATGCATGGAGTAGGTTTGGGGGCAAATGGATGGGGTAGCACAAGAGGGGGCAAACAGGCGGGGTCGCCTTGTGAGGGGCCAAATGGTGAGCTGGGCTGGGGAATCATGCTCATGGGGGGATTTGAACCTTTGAGGTGAGTCACAAGAATCAAGGTGAGAAGCAAGAGATTCAGATTTCTTTCACACACCCCTGAGAATCTTGGTGCTCACTTGACACCCCTCAAAGCCGAGGAGGGCGAAGGCCAAGGAGGGGAAGGAGGTGGTGGTGGTCTTTGTGGGAGAGGGCCTTGGTGAAGATGTCCATCAAGTTGGCCACAACGGACACGTGGCGGACGTCCAGGTGACCAGCCGGCACTTGCTCGCGGATGTAGAAGTACCGAAGCTCGATGTGCTTGGTACGAGCGTGGAACACCGGATCCTTGGTGAGAGCGATGCTGCTGGCGTTGTCGCACCACAAGCAGGACTGAGGCTGAGGATGGCCAAGCTCGAACAGTAGGGTGTGGAGCCAGGTGGCCTCCTGTGCTTCCATGATTCCGGCGTAGAGTTCCGCCTCCCAAGAGGAGAGAGAGAGAGAGAGAGAGAGAGAGAGAGAGAGAGAGAGAGAGAGAGAGAGAGAGAGAGAGAGAGAGAGAGATGGAAGAAGAGCGAGTGGATCGCCAACTGATGAGACCAGACCCAAGGCTGAAACCATAGCCTTGGGTAGAACGGCGATCTGCCTGGTCGTCTACCCAAGAAGAGTCGATAAAACCCTTGAGAGAGATGTCCAGGGATCCACCAAGAGTGAGGCCATACGCTTGTGTGGAGTGGAGGTAGCAGAGGACCCGCTTGGCAGCACGCCAGTGGTAGGTGGAGAAGTGGCCTAGTCCAACAAAGCAAGAGAGGAAGATGAGAGGGTAGGCCAGGTCAGGACGGGTGCAGACCATAGCGTACATGAGACAGCTAACCAACTCAGGAAAGGGGTCCAAAGAGGGGGTGGTGGTGGGGACAGAGCGGTCAGTGAGGCCGTGCTCGGTGGAGAGAGGCGTTGGCGCGCCGTTGGATTGGAGGTGTCTAAATCTGAGGAGGGTGGTGTTGATGTACGTTTCTTGAGTGAGGGTGACAGTGCGTTTGGGGCGGTCTCGCCAAACCTCCATGCCCAAGTGGTGGGTGAGCTCGCCAAAATCCTTCATGGCAAACTGATGCATGAGGGCTTCTTTGAGGGCAACGAGCTCGGCGAGGTCACTAGAGGTAAGTTTCATGTCGTCAACGTAGGCAAGAAGGAAGAAACCAGAAGAGGAAGTGCGGATGAAGAGACTAGCATTAGACTGGCCAGCGTAGAACCTGAGGGAGGTGAGAGCAGATCAGAGCTTGGAGTGCCACTTGCGGGATGATGGTTTCAGGTTGTAGACAGGTTGATGAAGGCGCCAAACGGCGTCGAAGAGGGTTGTGGGATAACCTTTGGGATGTTCAAGAAAGATGGTCTCATGAAGATCACCTTGAAGGAAGGCGGCGGAGACATCCATGGAGTGGAGCTCCATATTGCAAGCAACGGCAATGTGGAGGAGGGTACGGAAGGTGGTGAGTTTGGCTGTGGGAGAGTAGGTGTCGAAGAAGTCAACGCCATGCCGCTGAGAAAAATTCTTGGCAACGTACAACGGGCTTCCCAAGGGCGACTTTGACCTTGTAGATCCACATACCCTTCACCACATTTGTGGTGGGAGGACGGGAAACCTCTGAGTAGGTCCCGGTGGACTGAAAGTTGGCAAGTTCACTGTCCATTGCAATGTGCCACTCCGCGGCGTGAGGCCCACAAAGAGCTTGCTCATAGGTGGGGGGAACTGGGATGGGAGGGGAGGGAGTAGTGGTGACGGAGAGGAGAAGAGTGGATGGAGGAGAGAGGGCAGGGACAGAATGGTGGTGAAAATCGGGAGGAGAGGGACCGTGGTGAAGCCAATGAGGAAGAGTTGCACGGGAACTTATGAGGGAGAATACGTCTCTGCGACGGTCCTCAACGAGACCAAGGTCACCTTCGCAAGGGAGGGGTGGTTGAAGGCGGGACGAGCGACGAGGGCCGGTGGAAGGGCGAGGCGGAAGTATGGGTGGGGAGGAGGGAGGGAGGGAGGGAGAGGAGGATGGAGGGAGAAGGAGGCCAAGACCGAGAATCTCATGAAGGCCGACGGGGGGATAGGAAGAAGGGGCCAACTAGAGGGGTACAGGAGGGGAATTCAGAGGAGGAGGGGGAGGGGTAGGGGGAGGGGGAGCAGGGGGGGAGGGGAAGGAGGAGGGGGAGGAACCGTAGATATAGGAGGAGAGCCGGGAGGAGAGGGAGGAGGAAGAATGGGGAATCCGGGAGGGGAGGATGGATGTGAGGCAGAGGGAGGAGGAGGGGAGGAACCGGCAAGGGAGGAAGTGAGGGAAGGGCTCGGAGGAGTCGTGGAGGATGGGGTCGGGAGAGGCGGCGGAGAGGGGATGACATCGAAGTGGGCCGACTCAAGAGCGGGTGTGGAGTGAGAGGTAGCGGGGAGGAAGGGGAGGGTTTGTCGAAGGCAGCATCAATGATATGCGTCTTTTGTCCGCTGGCGGGGTCAAGGAACAGGTAGCCAGTCGACTTTGGAGCAAAGCCCACAAACATGTGAGGGGCAACGCGTGGGTCAACCTTGGAAGTGTGTTGTTGTGAGCGTTGGTACTTGTTTAGGAGCACGTATGCCATAGAACCCAACACGCTAAGATTGGAGACGTCCGGTTTCTTACCAAACCACGCCTCCCATGGAGTAATATCCAGAAGAATAGAGGAAGGGTAGAGGTTGTGGACGCACGAGGCATAGCGGAAAGCGTACGCCCAATACGATTTTGGTGCCAAAGCATAAGCAAGGAGTGTGCGGATAATGGCGAGGAGGACACCGTTGCTGCATTCAGCAATGCCGTTTTATTCAGGTGACTTGGGAAGAGTGAGTTGATGGTCAATGTCGTGGTCGCAAAACTCGGAAAGGAGAGTGGAGAGAAATTCACCTACACGGTCAGAGCAAAGATGGAGAACATTGCGGCTGAATCGGGTGGATGCATGGTTTTCCCATGAAAGGAAAGTGTCCCATGCATCAGATTTGGAGGCGAGCGGGAGTCCAGTTCCAAAGCGAGTACAATCATCAACGATAGTGAGAAAGTAGGAGTAACCTTGGAGAGAGGTGGGGTGAATCAGGCCAACAAGGTCAAGGGGGACCAAGTCAAGAGGTGTAGGTGCACAGGAGGGGTGAGGAGAATGGGAGGTGACTTTGAGCTTGTTGAGGGTGCAAGAGGGACAAGTGGGGACGAGAAGAGTGGGAATAGGTGGGAGACGCGGGAAACTGACGACCATGTTCTTGGATGTGAGGCGTTGGAGGGCGGCAAAGCTTGGATGGAAAACTCGGTGATGGTGGAGGATGAGAGGGTTGGAGTTATGACGGCACAAGCAAGTCAGAGAGGGAGAGGCGGCAAGGACGGGTTGTGAGCAAGGAGCAGAGAGATGATAGAGGTTGTTTGAGAGGTGGAAGGTGGTGACATGAGAGCCGGAGGAGGAAGTAAGATGAGCTTTAGTGTAGAAGGCAGGAAAGGTAATGGTGACGACCTCTTGTTGGAGAGGAGATTGGTGCAAAGGGAGGGAACATGGAAGCCAGAGATAGATCCATGAGGACAAGAGGGTGATGAGAGGGTGGCTTGGGAATGACGCGTGGCACTCATGGAGGCCCCATTGATTGTGACGAGGGAGGACAATGGAGAGATGTGATCGACATCTTGAAGAGTGTGGGATGTCGTACCGGAGTTGAGTGTTTGCTCGGTAAAGAGGGAGGGAGACACGGAGTACATCAGAAATCTTGCATTGATGTCATGAACAAGAGGGAGGGAACTGCTAGCTACCGGGGCCACATAGCTAGCAGCAGAGGGGGGATTCCATGAAGCTTGGCGGTCGCGGCGAGCATTGGAGCAGATGTCCGCCCAACGGGGACGGTCATTGCACTTGCGGTTGGGCAATGCCACAAGCCAGTGGTCGGTTTGGGCGTGGTCACACGTGGGCTGAGGGTGGTTGAGGCCACCGCACACCGTGCCCTTGAGCGGGTCATGAAGAGGTGCATATTGGCACGCCATAAACATGTTGGCGCGGATGGAAGAGGCATAGACGGAGGTGTCACCGGAAGGAGGAGGCGGTGTGTGGAGGTTCATCGCCGCAGCATGGTGCTGATGCTTGGTTGCAGGTTTCAGGAAGGCAAGGAGAGAGCCGCCCATGGCGGCAACGGAGGCCATGAAGGGAGAGTTAAGAGAAGGCGGGTAGGCAGCCAGGGAGGCGAGAAGAAAAAACTAGGTCAAAAAAGTGAGAAGTGTCCTTTTTATTTGTTTCTGCAAAGGAAAGGTGGGGGAGGAGGCCAGCTAGGAGGGGGGCCACAACCTTTTGGAGTGGGAGCACCGAAGGCAAAACGCTCACGACGGATGAGGTCGGCAGAAATCTAGCGATGTCCAGGAGAGCCGAGGGAGAATCCGAAAACGGTTTTTTTTTCAATGAAAATGTAGAGGGAGCGGTCGACTCCAAATAGCTCCAAAAAGAATTGGAGAGGACCGGAAGCAAAACGCTTGCGATGGAATTCGTGGACAGAAAATGGCCGATGTTGAGGGAAATCCTGAAAATGGATTTTCTTTGCGGTGGAAAGGTAGAGGGGGAGATCAAGTGCAATTAGCTCCAGCCAAAATTTTCTTTGAAGCGCGAACGACGAAATGCTTGCGACGGACGTGTGCTGGAGCTAAGTTATGGCTGTGGTGGAGAAGGCGGAGGGAGGCAACAAGAGGGTCACTTGAGCTCTGGTACCATGTCTAGAATGAGAATACAACGAATGTGTTAGATTGGATGCAATCAGCAAGAGCCAGGACAGCTTGTCACCTAAGTAGTAAAACAGGAAACTAAACAGCAAGTGGGGTGAGGTGGTGGGGAGGTGAGGTGGTGGGAAGGTGAGGTGGGGAGGAGGTGAGGTGTGGAGGTGATGTGGGGAGGTGAGGTGGTGGGAAGGTGAGGTGGTGGGAAGGTGAGGTGGGGAGGTGAGGTATTGGAAAGGTGAGATGGGGAAGTGAGGTGGTGGGAAGGTGATGTGGTGGGAAGGTGAGGTGGTGGGAAGATGAGGTGGTGGGGAGGTGAGGTGATGGGAAGGTGAGGTTACCCAGATTTGGGGGAAGAACAATACGGGGTAAAGTAGTGGTGTAGCCTGCTTAGGTAGAGGGGCAAGGTGGGGCAGTCCCTAGATGGGATAATGCATGGAGTAGGTTTGGGGGCAAATGGGCGGGGTAGCCCAAGAGGGGGAAAACAGGCGGGGTAGCCTTGTGAGGGGCCAAATGGTGAGCTAGGTTGCGGAATCATGCTCATGGGGGGATTTGAACCTGTGGGGTGAGTCACAGGAATCAACGTGAGAAGCAACGGACTCTGATTTCTTTTACACGCGTCATTTAATCCCTTGATGTGTTGTTTTTTTAGTCAGTCTTTCTTCGCGATCTTGGCCACCTTTCGTCAACTGCCTCCCTCCTGCCGCTCTTTTGAGTAGGGGGGAATTTGGCCCCGTCCCGCGTGCAGTCCCTCTTGCTGCGACCTTGTCGTCTGCACCCTCTTTGCCGTCATCGTCCGGTGTGCCCCCTCCACCTGTCTCTCCCTCCTTT
>SZWC01005411.1:141423-146420 GCA_023375785.1 Penium margaritaceum | reverse complement strand
ACACAAAGCTCAAACCCTGATGGTTGGGATTTTTTAGATTGAGCAAATGTAAACCCCAGACGTTGCTATACTTTGCCTCACTGAGAGCATGGTGATCCACCCTGTTTCCCACATGAGTAAGCTCAAGAACTACCAGGATTCTAGAACGCACTTCCCCGGAAAATGCATTGCACCTCCACCTCCTATACAGGTACACGGGGAAAGAGTACGTGATTGGAGTTATCCTCGGACATCGACACCTTGGGAAAATGGCCGAGTATCCTGTCAAGTTGTACTGCTACAATGCCGCGCACAACAGCTAGGATCCCCATAAAAATCTCCACAATGTCGATCATCTGATTGACGGTTACTGTTGTCATCACCGGCCTATGTTGACTAATGCGTCAGAACATCGCAAATAAAATGGGGGAAAGTATTAATTTTGCGATGTACACGCATCCCTAAACCGTCCAACTGGGAATTTCTGACCCTAAATTCACAGCCCATCGTGCAACGACCCCCGGATTTTCACGCCGTTCAGTTGAGGGCATTTTGGTCAACTACTCCGACCTACGGTTTTCCGTTCCAGAAGTTTTTGACAGCTCCAACCTTCCAGAATGGTCAACAAAAGTATTGCAAACTCTGTCAATGTTTCAATATTGTTTAGTTGACCTCTCGACGATGCAAGACTTTTATGAAGAAGATCCTCGATATTCTTGAAGTCCCCTGACTTCTCAGTGGAGCTCGTTGAATCAGCCACTCACAGCGTGACCTCACATGCATCATTTTGCTCTAATGCCAATGACCCAACATATGCATGATTCTCATTCTCAGCATTGTATGTATATGCGCTGGACTCCATTAACATTTTTCATCATAGTACATTAATACAAATAATCCATTTGTCCCAAACACTCAAATCATCTTTTGTCCTACCTTATCCCTGTGAATGACCCACGTTCTGCTTGGCGTAACACTTGCGAGATATGGGTCTTGTTTGATGAGTAACCTGTTCATTTCAGCCATTAAATCTGGCAGCCAAATTAGAGCGTCTGCCGCATTGTTTTTCCAGGCCGGTCCTTGATGTTGTAGTCGAGATTGGACCCAAGGAACACCATCCATTGATTCTGTTGTCTGCTTAGATTTGGCTGTCTTTAGATATTTCAGGCCATGATGTCAGTTCAGACGATGCATCACAGGCATTCCAAGTAGCACCATCATGTCTTAAATACGTGCATGACTACAAGCATCTCCTTCTCGTGCACTTTGTAGTTGAGTCCCGGCCTACATAGATTTCGTGACATGTACGCAACTGGTTGTTCTCAACGTCCATTATCTTGGAGGAGAATGGTTTGAATGGATCGATCAGATATGTATGTATGTGGCCATGATATAGTCCACATTTGAGTCCGCCAATTGTAAGGCTGGTGCCGAGGTCAAAGATCTTCTCAAAGAGTTGAACTCTTCTTGTTTTCTGTCCCCAAATTCCACTCAGTGGTTTTCCGGGTGAGATGGGAGAGAGGCGCTGACACTCATGTGTAGTCCTTACCGTATCAACGGCAGTATTTACAGAAGTCTAAACATACCTAGATGTCTCAAACATTCGTGGGTGTCGGTCAATCAACAACTGCCTCTACCTTTTTCGAGTTCATGGTGATCTTACCGTCGTCGATGATGTGGCCCAAAATTTCAATCAAACGGCGATAAAAGCCACGATTCGAGAGTTTGCCAAAAAACTCCTCTCTTTGTAAAATCTCGACAATGTTTTGGAGGTATCCATTGTTCTCCTCTTGAATGTGGTTCTACACCAAGATGTTGTCAAGATACATGATGAAAAAGTCGTCTAGGTACGGGTGGAAGATGTTGTTCATTGCCACCATGAATATTGTGGGGGCATTTGTGAGTCCAAACAACATGATCGCAAACTTGAAATGCCCGTATCTGGTACAAAATGCCATTTTCTTGACGTCCTTATCAAATGTACGTATCTGATGACAGTCATTGTGTAGGTCAATACTGCTGAAAATTTGGGCCCCTCGGGCTTGATCAAAAATTTCATTTGCTCGTGGGAGGGGGTGGTGGTTCTTGATGGTGATGTCATTCAATGCTCGGTTATCCATGCACATCCACATCTCTTTTCTCTTCTTTTCTAAGGAAAGTAGGGGTACTAGATAGGGTGATATGCAGGGTCTAATGATCCCCTGACCGAGCATCTTGTCCAACTACTTCTTGAGTTTGGTCAGAACGAGCGTTTCCGCTCGATCTAAAAAAACAACGTTTTTGCTCATTCATGATTCTCGCATGGGAGCGAGAAGTGCGAGGGGGGTTGACATGCCCACCTCGTTTTGCTTCTATTTATCGAGTGCCAGGTATCAAATTCCTAACCGGCTCGTGGAATGGGTAGAAGGACTAGTATGCCCTTTTTAGATTGTTTGCCCTAAACATCAATAAGGTACTTTCCTACCAAGAGAAAGAAGAATGAAGTGTACGTTTCATATAACCTCCTCAATGTCACGTCGAGCGGAATGGTTCACAGGGATGAGGTGCAGGATAAAAGACAATTAAAGGACTTAGGGAACATGGATAACTTCTTTTGAGCAATAAGTGTACTGAGATGTCAAATTTCGAGTGACTCAAGAACATATACATGATGAATGAATGGGAATGAGGCATATGTTGGATCCCTGGCATTTGAGCCAAGCAATGCGTGCGGGGTTGCGCCGTGAGTGGCTACTTTGAGAAACTCCACCAAAAAGTCATGGGGCTTTGAGAATACCAAGCCCCTTCTCATTAGAATTCTGGAGTCGTCGACTGTGGAGTCCACCGAACAATATTAGAACATTGATAAGGTTCACAACACTTCTGTTGACCATTGTGGAATGTGGTCTAAGTTATCAAAAACTTCTAAAACGAAACACTGAGGGTCAGGTAATTGAAATGCCCTCGGCTGACCAACATAAAAATCATGAAGTCATTGCGCTGTGGGCCATGAATTTATGAACAAAAAATTCCCACTCGCTGAGTTTAGGGACTCATGTACGTCTCTGATCTAACACTTCTCCCCCTTCTAGCTGGGACATCCTTGTGCGTAAGCAGACGTACACGGGTGACAATGGTAGTAGCAATCAAGCAGGTGATCAATCTTGGAGGTTGTCATAGGGCTCCCAGCTGTTGTGCGCGGCATTGTAGCTGTGCCGTCTACTAGATACTTGGTCGTTCATCCACGTCCCTCGTCAGAATTTTCCAGGAACCCTCGTCTGCAGCAATGTGAGCTGCTCAGATGCGCGATCAGTCAGCGTACAATTTTTGACCTGACAGGAGCATTGCTGTCTACTCCCACCATTTTTTGTTTCTCAACTCCTCATTTTTTCTTTGCAGCTTCCCTCCCTTTTTTGCGACAGTTGCACGAGATTTGGCCCAACTTCTCACAATTCTGACAGAGTTGTTCATTTCATTGATCAACAGAGTCAATATCTATTGAAGATGAGGTTTGACGTTGACTACGAGTTTCTACCACCACAATAAAGATTATGGCTTTGGGGTCGCCAGTTGCTGGATTCCTATATCTGAGTGTTGTAATAAATACTCTCGATGCACTCGGCTGCTGAGATCATTTGCAGAAGGTTGTCCTGGATGCCACGAATTACAATTGCCATTGTTGTAGAAGAAACAGAGTTTGTCGGGGGCAAGGGCGCTGCTAGTGATGATTTTGTGGAAAACTTGTGTATTCTATGTCATGCTAGACTGCTGAAATAGACGTTCAAGTCTGAACCGTGCATAGAAATTCTTTTTTAGCTTCTTAAAATAAGCAAAGGATAGCGTGTGCAAAGTCGCTCCAAAATTCTGGTGGCGTGAGAGAGTCGTGCCACATCCGATTAATTTGCTAGAGAGGTAGTATGCCTGCAGCCAATGATGTAAGAGCACGTGAGCCATTGATCTGGCTCTGCTGATCTCTTGCTGATGTTGGATTGTCATTAGATCGGACCACCAACTTAAAGCCATGTCATGCAAAAGCAAGGTCAGTTTTCTTCCTGTCATTGTTGACCCCAACAACAGTGAAGTACACCTCCAAACTCGTCAGCCACATCTTGAATGTAGGTCCCTCAAAGTTTGTGGGATCAAATGATCCGGGGAGTGCCGGTCAAATCTGGGGTTTACTGGAGATTTGAAGATTTCTCACGGTAAGTATTACTTTGTACGCACACGAATTCCGAAGCGCTGCCATTGCTGCATTGAGTTGTTGGAGGAGATGGATATTGAGTCCCTTGAGTCCCAACAGTTTCTGCTACAGGTCTTCATTGATTCGCGATTGTTGGCCGGCGCCTCTCATTGTGCCAGGTGTTGACCTGACGGGCAGCGGTGGATGCAAAGGGTTCGCTGAGCCCGAGGGATCCGTCACCGGGTTGGCCTCCGAGTTTGTCGGTGTTGTGCCATTTGCCAGGAAAGCTGTTTCCTGTTTCCTGTTTTTGTCACAACATGTTCTAAATAGTGGAGATGTGCTGAAAACTCATGCAAGGTTGTTGCTTGGCAGTTAATGTGTCAGTATTCCCTCCACTGTCACTACGCTGTGATACCAAGTGTTTCACAAAGAGAAACGGAGGTGGTTCACAGGGATGAGGTGCGGGACAAAAGACAGTCAAAGAGATTGGGGAAAATGGATAATTTGTATCAAGAAGTAAGTGTATTTCAATGACAAGTTTCGACTGCGTCAAGCATACATACACAATGCGGAGAATGAGAATGAGGCGTGTGTTAGATCCTTGGCGTTCAAGCTGAGTGACGCATGCGGGATCATGCCGTGAGTGACTGCATAAAAAAGCTCCACTGAGAACTTGAAGGTCGTCAAGGATATCAAGGCACGTCTTTACAAAAGTCTAGCACCATCGAGACTTTTAATGAATGGCATAAAAAAATCGATATGGTTTGGGACACTTCTGTTGACCATTGTGGAATATGGTCGAAGGTGCCGGAAACTTCTGGAACGGAACACATGAGTTTGGTGCAGGTGGTTAAAATGC
>SZWC01005411.1:116423-136423 GCA_023375785.1 Penium margaritaceum | reverse complement strand
CATAAATCTGCATATTGTGTTGTCTATTCAACCTTGACAGTGTATGGGGTCAATGTGAAAATTATCATTCATTTTGAGAACACATTTGTCATCGTTCAAAAGATTTATGAGGTTGACTCAAATGGGTTATACATGTTTTGGGTCATGCACTACATAACTGCAAACAAACGCACAACCCTCTGTCCACAATAGAAGTGAAGCATGAGGTACCATCCATGTCGAAAGTGAAAAAAATCATTTTCCATGCAATTTTAACAAGATGTGTGATATTCTTAAGGCTTGTTTGCAAATGAAAAACCCAAGAGGACAATATGTTCAACAAGCTAGCTTTGCCTACATCCATCTTCTCATGGATGCCATTTGTAAGACTTGCAAGCACTTTGTTCGTATGCCACTCGTTATGGCTAGTCTTGAGAGATATCTCTAGTGGATAAAGAGAAGGTGTTTGTAGGACTAGTCAGCTTCGGTACTTGTGTGAGGGCACCGTGCTTAAACAAATAGAATGGCATTGGTCTTCTCCACGCTTTTTCCTTGTTGTTTTCACTCATATTTTTACCATATGTGAGCCACTGTGTAGACCCACTCGCACATCATATTAGCATATTCCCAATGGCTAGGCATCTTTGTGACCGACAGATTGTGCCCTTCCCTCTCCATGTGAGTGTTGAGGCTATAGGGGCGGCAGTTCTTGGTCTTTCTTGTGACCAAAAGATGAGTTGTAGAGGCAACAATGATCCAGCCATGGTTGATGTGATGAGGGTAATGATTTGACCCTTTTTCATATATATATATATATATATATGTTTTTTTTTTTATGGCTGATATGGTCACCTCCTTTGACCCCATAAGAGCATAGGCACAGTCACATGAACATACAATGTGGAATTTTTCTAGCCAAGAATGAGGTGCATGATCATGTGTTGACTGAATATGAAAAAGGCAGGAAAAGTGTAGTAGGGAATAGGTTGATGTCAGTGTGATCATCATTAGTGAAAAATCCAAGTCCACCTTGTCCATTACCATGAGTTTTGAGACCCTCTTATGCGTCCATCGTACCAATTCAGCACACTTGGCTGGTTGCTTCTGGGCCACGGTCGTCCCACAGCAATAGCTTAAAACCATGCGCAAAGTGACAGATCCATGGATGCAAGAACGTCATGATCTCTCTTTGCTGGAAGCTCCTTGGGATAATTGTCCAAGGTAATGGCATGAAGGACACCACGAACTGTGTGGGAGTACATGAAAGTGCTGGATGTATGAATTCAAAACAATGTAGATCGATTCCTTTCTTTGTAGTAGGAATGACAGTTGGGCAGGTATATGTGATACGGGGATCCATAACATAATTTTTTACTTGCACCTTGAACCTCAAATTCTTGGCTATGTGTTGGAAAACGGCAAAACTTAAAAGTGATGGTTCCAGGTTCATGCCATACATGCATGGTTGAAGGTGCAAGATTTCTAAAATAGACTTGTGAAGGACCTTGACATTGATTTGGCAGTTTTTTTGGGCTTGCACGGCAAGCAAAAAAGCTGATATTTTGTGTTCACATAACTTGTATGCATTGGGGATTAGGCTGTATCGTTTAACACAATAATAGGTTTCACATCTATATCTAAAACTCATAAACCATACAATTTCACATTACTAATCCACATACATTACCCACCACATTCTTTCTCCCATGTTTTTGATCCATCGTTGTGCAATTTGGATGACATCGCACAAACATGTGTAATCTTATGCACAATTCAACATACACCCCATTAATCTCCTTATACAACTCCACATATGATTCTCGCATGTATGTTTCACCACATATGCCCTTTCAAAGCATATCCTAATCCTTTATGATTTTGTAACTGCACATGTTTTTAAGCGTATAACTTTGATGTACCACCTGGATCACTGTTGAATTGTCTTTTGTGAAAATAAACAAGTCACCTCTGCGTGCTATATTTGGTTTTGCGCCTAGGTAAACTATGTAAAAGATCTTGTTCGACTCTGCAAACGACCGATCAAATGTCGGCAAATCAATGTGCTATTTGTATCATTCATGTCTTAGCCATTAATTCTTGTAATTTATGCCAGTTGGCTTTTTTTTGGAGAAACGTCGGACATGGCTACCTGAACCTACATGTGGTTGCACTGCTTGTTCACATCCTACTTTCAAAGCCACAATACACAGGCACAAGAGAAAAAACAAGCCCATCATCATATTCTCATGATGTTCCTGCCTTCACGGCGTTCTTGAACAAGTCACACATAAAGAGCACCACAAGAATGTGGCATGTGACTTTGCTGCTCCCTGTCTGAATGAAGCACGCGTGCCTCGTAGAGGGCCTAGGCGACCGAGGAGGAATTGTCTATTCCTACCCCCTTCAATCGAACCATTACTCGAGGACACCAATGTGGGTTTTCCAGCTTTGACTCCCCCGGATGCGCTACCATCAGTGAGTCTGCAAAACCCAGTACTAAATAGTCTGGACAAGGCATGGACGTCTACCAAAGTGGAAGAGAGAACGTGTTGTCCTGTCACACAGTAACAACAATGATTTTGTCACTACACTGGATCAGGGTGGTTTGGCTCCCTCAGACAACGTGTTGCTTCTGCTTCTGGCCAAAGTAGCCACGGAAGCAGTATGTGAAACCACAAATCATGAAGTTTACAACACTCTTATGCAATATCTGAATTATGACGTTGTGTCAGTTTGAATAGCAGCTTTTGCAGATGAATTCATAGACCTAGAGCAACTGCATCCTCAACCTCCCACCGATAAGTCATCCTCCGCGGAAAGTGACAAACATGGTAAGCACATGGAATAGTACAGGCTTGGCCACATAGCCATCATCCACCATAGTCCACACGGGAAGCTTTGTAAAAGGCTTTCAACGCCTTCACAAAAAAAATCACTCCCTCACACCCCGTCCATGCACACAAAGCTTTCCCCCAACATTGATTGTGGTTGGAATAGGCAGAGAACCCTTTGACTGAATCCCATCTATGCTAGCACACTTGTAGCTGAACCCAAAGCAACCTGACCAGTCAAAGAGGCAGGGCAAAGGAAAAAAAAAGAAAAAAAAAGAAAAAAAAAGAAAAAGAAAGAAAGAAAAAAAAAAACCTCAAGAGTACAGGGAAGCCATAGCTAAAAGGGCCACTTCGATGATCATCCCAAGCTCAAGGGTGAATTCATGCATGTCCTTGAATGAACTGCCAAGGGGCTCCTCTATCCTCCGCAACCACCCATGAGAAGCTACTCCTCATCTTGACCAAGCGTGGCCTCATGCATATCAGGGACAAGCATGTGGAAGAGTAGTTCTAATGTGGGTGGTGCCACAGTTTTTTGGGAACAAGCTCGGGTGGTCCTGGCGATGTGGCACCACAGCCTCAAAGAAGCTTCCCCTCGATAAGGAGGCCCGTGTCACATCAATGTTTAAACACATTGTGTTCCTCATTTGTCTGTGTGCCATTCTAGATGCTTGTGTGGTCAATGCTGACCACACCGGCATGGACCTTGTCTTGACAAACCGCTACAGGTACGCACCACGCAGATCAACCAAGGTCAAAGTCGTCCGCAAGGACAACAAACAGATAATGGCATTTTATGCCTCTGTTTTTGATAAGAATGTCCTCCTGCTTCATATCATCTAGGCTGGGAGAACGACTGCATTCTATTCGTATGATGTGAACGCAAGGCGCAACATGGCATGAATTTACTTGTACACACCTAACCATTGGATGAGACACCCATACTTGTGTATAGTGAGCTGACGATGTCTGCAAAGAGTCGTTCTTCGTCTCATACACTCCCCATGTACACTCTTTGGGGGGGGGGGATGGGAAGGACGGGGATGTGAACGAACATGAATAACAGTTATGAAGTTACCATTATACTTGGTCATCCACGAGACCACAACTTTAGAACTTCAAATTCCTTGAAACTTAAGTCATGCAAAGCCCTATATGATGAACAAAAATCCAAAACTAGGCACTCTAAATGTTCCAAACAAGTTGAATACCCAAAAATTTATTCATGGTTTAGAAAAACAAGCCAACGTACATGAGATGTTTGATTTAGTAAGCAATACACTATTTACTTTCCTTCCTATGTCAAATTTTTTAAAGCTTCCACCATCGTTGCTTCTATATTCTGTAAATGTTGAAATGAAGACTCCCATAATTGTACTGATGATGAACATGAATGATGTGAATATCCCCGATGGAAATAAATGAAGCTCCTTAGCAACGAGAACCATGGTGAAAAGACTTTCTATCAAGTGCGAATGAGAACGTCAAGCATTGTCTTCAAAGCTGTGTGCTACCTTCCATGGTTTTGAATGGAATTTAAGGAAATTTCCTAGTGATCAATCATGTATGGTCAATAGTGAGATGAACCGTTTGAGGAGTGTATGAGATTAGGGTGATTGGTTCTAAACGGAAACCATGGTGGTGGGATTTGAGGTTGGTAACAAGGCAATGTGGAAGCATGAGACGCCAGGGGAAGTCAACAAGTGGCATGTCCCACGCCTCTTGCAATGGCAAATGGAGTAGTAGAGGAAAGTGGAGATCGAGGCAGAGAACAACATGGCCATCGTAGCATTTTGTGTCATCAAGGAGGACGCCGACGTCCTTGTTGAGCTCACAACAACTCATCTCTTTGCACTGCTCAAATGAACCATGAATTTCCCTCTAGAGGCCAAGACGCTAAAGGAAGTTGTGAGTGGATATCATACAACAAAACAAAAAAAATGGACAAAATGGGTCTTATGCATCAAGACAAAGGTTGTTGGAATCATGGACAAGTTCAAAGCACGTTTGGTGACAAAGGTTTTCCCACTGGCGGCAAAGGAGTTCTATGAGACATCCACCCCCATGACTTGTTACACCACTGCACGTATCATGCTTATAGTTGCAAAAGTGCAAGACTATGAGGTGTAGTGCGTCAATGTGAAGAATGCCTTCCTTCAAGGAGAAATGGACACCACAGTGTTCATGAGGCCGCCACAAGGCTAGAACGATGGGAGTGGGCAAGTGTGCAATCTAGAGAAAAGCCTTTCCAAGCTGGAAAGAAGCTGTCTTCTTTCGTAATGGAGGCTTGAAATCATTTTGGATTCTCTTGACTGTGTCCCTTTAACCTACGGCGAGTTTATCTTTCTCCACCGTCCATCACCAAACAAGCAACCAGATTGCTATACTCTTGACAACGTTGATGAACTTATCATCATCCACATATCTGGGAACTTCATGAAATCCATGGCTACGACTATGAAAAAAGAGGCCAATGTGACCCTCATGCTAAGGTTGACTATTACGGCCTAATTCCGATGTACCCACTGTTTGGGCGTCCGAATTTTCTGCTGGCCAGTTCTCTCACATTTAGGACATGGTACTCACTTTCCACAAAACATTCGTGCTGTACCCACTTTTTTCGAAGTGCCGGAGATGATGCATGCCACACCCAGTATAGCAAAGAAAATCATGCTACACCGGTTCCAAACGAATAAGTTTGAAGACTGTGGGTATCCAAAAATTTGATTTTTGTTTTCAGTGATTTTATTCACCAGTTCGACAACTCACGAAATGACGCCCGAGTCAAGTGCCTTTCATGTGACTTCAACCGAAGCAGACGTTTCGTCATAAAAATATGTGTGAAAGTGAACTCTTTTCCCATACTTTCCCATACTTTCTTTGACGCTTTGAACAGGGGGATTGAACTTTGGATAAACGCCAAAAGCATGGCATTATTCACATGCAAAAACAGACGTTACAAAGTTTCCTTGCCAAACATGCAGCAACAACACCGAACTTGCCATGATGTTACGTGTTGCTGCCGTTGACGTCAACCTCGACGACACGCGAACGGATTCTTATCGTAGCATATCCCAATCACGCGATATGTTTACCAGGTGGCCTCTTCTTGTCCACATGCCAACGGCGCCAAATGGCGGATATTTTGAGGACAGACCACATGCCGTCACCGACGGTGACCCGGGTGCATGAAAGGATGGATGGTTTTTGTTACCACTCTGTACGTCTTCACACTGCATGCATAGTTTGCGATGGTTGTCGTCATGGTAAGTCAGCCAACCGCAATGTGATGTGGACGTTCTGTCTCGTTGTCCATAGGGGTCATGACCGTTGAGCCATTGTTGATGTGTACTTGACATGTACTTCCAACGTCGCCGCTTCGTCGCAATGGGCCTCTGTCTCCGGGATGGCCCTCCTCCTCGTGCTAGCAACGGGTGAGTTCCAAGTGCAGATGGTGGGTACGATACATATTACGATGCATGCCATAAATTGTTATAACCACTTTTTCCAAGGTGGCCGCCACTTTTTATGCCACTGGAGGCGACTACCCGGACGACGAGGATGACGATCCTCCAGAGGTCCTCGTCTCCCGGTACCACCCTGAGTCATCCTTCCTTTGGACCGATTGTGAGGAATACGAGTGGAACTGTCACGTCAATGTCGTGGAGTGTATGACTCCGCGCTCCCCCGACTGTGTTGAAGAGCACACGATGCGACTTGGAGGAACTCAACGTGTTCGTCCGTTTTGTGGTTACCTTGCGGGTGGGTTGAACCCACTTTCTTTGTAGAAATGATGTCGCCTCCGACAGGGTTGGACCTCCTGCTGTGTTGAAGTATGTTATCTGCTTGCCACCTCAGACCAGTTTGTCCTGTGCATATTTTCCATACTTATGCCTGAAAATTTTCCACTCATGTCCTTTTTGCAGGGTCGCCAGATGAGGAAACGCCACCCTTCCTCGCCGGAGACGACCGGCAAAGATGTCGAAGCTGCTCCTGCTTGTGCACGCAAATGCAAAGGAAGATGCACGGATTTCCCGGGTGGATGTGCCTTTGGCAACATGGAGGCCTGTCGCAAAGGTGTCCAAGACTACGCAATCGACCACAATATGCCTGTCTCCTGGGAGTGCAGTGAGCCAACTCGCGTCGAAGTCTGTTGCGGTCTGTGGAAGACTGCAGGCTGCCCATGGCTCCTGAAGGCGCACTTTCAGCGCAAGCACGGCAATGTTGCCGTGCTCGAGTTTGTGGATGGCTGCAAGTGCTCCCCCACCACCAAGAAGGGCGATCAAGCGCGACGGGCTGCATTGTTGCTGCGGCACATCGAGTAGACCATAAAGAAAAAGCCGTCTACTGACACAAAGGCGCTGCGGCAGATTGTGGAGGCTCGCACAGGGGAGAAAGTGCACTACCCGCTGGTGTACCATGCAAAAAAGGCGGCCCAGAAGAATCTCATGGTCGAGAAGACCCTGTCGTCTTCGCTCTTCCTAGCCTAAATAGCTAAGGTCAATAACTTCTTTTGCAAATCATGTTTCCCAAAGGTGTTCCCCTTTGTGATTGTTGTGTTAAACAAATGTCCTTATGCACTGTATGCCCTGCAGTTGAAGCGTGTGGAACCACGGATGTTTGCATGCATTGAGCAGGACAAGAAAAAAATATTCCGCGGGGCCTTCGTGGTACTTGGGGCATGTCAGGAGGGCTGGAACCATGTGCGCCGCATCATCACCATGGACGCGACCTTCTTGAAAAATGGGTTCAAGTAGGTTCTTCTCATTGCACAATTCTGGGATGTCAACAACATTTGGTGCCCATGACGTGGGTGCTGTGCGGCCAAGAAGACAAGGACAATTGGACGTGGTTTGTGCAGCAGCTGTCTCAAACGTATCCCATGGCTTGCGACCGAGGAACAGCTGTCATCTCCGATTGTGACCCCAGGCGCCTTGCTGCTGTGGCCTGAGAGATGCCTGGTGCTACGCACACCTATTGTGCGCAGCACATACGCGAGAACGTGAAGTCCAAAGCGGGTGGTGTCGCCGCGGACCTCTTCTGGACGCTCGCGCATGCCTTCAACGCCAGGGAGGATTTGGCGAAGGCTACCGCGCAGGGTCTGGATTACATCTTTGGCAGTGGTGCAGAACCGGGAATCCTGCTTGACAGGTGGAGTCGACTCTACATCCCTGTGGCATGAGGCTGTCACACAATGAGCAACATGACGGAGTTGTTGAATGCCCATATCATGGACCTCCACCATCGGTACCCCTTTCACTGTTTCGCCCAGCTTTATGTGTGGGTACAGAAGTTGTTTGTAGAACGGTAAAAGCTGGCGTATGACTGTGAGACCACGCTTGTCCCCTTCGTGGGTGCAAAAGTGAAAACCACACGCAGAAGGCGCAAGAGTATGACGTCATCTCGGCTGGACCGCTCTCTGGGACGGTCTCGGGTCCCAAAAGTCTGTCCGGACGGGGGGTCGATTGCAACATGAAGAAGTGTAGCTGCGGCCACTGGGCTGACTACGGGTTCCCGTGTCAGCACGCAGTGAGCCTTCTACTTGATGCAGGTGTCAACCCCGAGATGTATGTCGACATTCACTTGACGAGAATGGCCTGGAAGAGGACCTACCGTCACCCCATGCCCGGGATGAATCTACGCAAGGTGCAGTATGCAGAGAAGGGGTGGGGACCGCCAGGCCGGAAGCGTGGTGCGGGAAGGCCGAAGTCCAAGTGGAAGGACTGGTACGAACGTCGCAAGGGGGACTGCATCTGCAGCAGTTGCGGGCTGGCTGGACATGGCCAGCGGAAATGTACCAACCCACCTGCTCTCTTGCCACCTAATGTTGTAGCGGCTCGTGCCAAACAGCTTGCCTTAGGACGTGGGATGCGAGGTGATGGTGGACGAGGCCCTGGAAGTGATGCAGTGGGTTTGGTAGTAGCAACAGCAGCAGTAGCCACGACAGGTGAAACTGGTGATGTAACGGGTGAGGCAGCAGCAGCAGGATCCATGGCAGGTGAAATTGGTGATGCAGCGGGTGAGACAGCAGCAGCAGCAACAGCTTGTGATGATGCAGGTGGAAGTGAAGCTACGGGTGAAGCAGCAGACCCCGCATTCTCTTCCCAGGTTGAAAACCGTGGGAGTCTAGCGGGGGCAGCAAACAACCCAACAGAGCTCGATCCCTCCTCATCTTAGTGGTCAGATGAGGAGAGTGCCTCGGACTACGAGACAACCGAGACAGACGAGTGGGAGTCAAACGACGGCTCCTCCCACTTAGACTCATCTAGGGACGAGGAACTAACACAACGCAAGCGGAAGCGCAGAGGCTGTTCTGTCTGAGATTAGGTATTGTTGTTATTCATGGCATGCATTCATGGCCCATGATGCATAAAACTTGACTTCATCGTTGTCAAATGTGTTTTTCTTTTTTTATGTTCTCTGTGCAGGTGAGGCAGATCCATGTCCTGCTGAAGACAGTGATCAAGCGGCAACCAAGGCTCAAACTGCACTGGCACAGGGTCAGATCTCATGTGGCCCACGACACGAGATGTGTGCTGAAGGATGCAGAAGTCATCTGCTGCAAGATGGCCAATCTCAACCTACGGAAGAGAGAGGTGGAGGAGGCCAGATATGAAGTGGCCAACCCATGCACGGGCATGTGTGAGTCCCCCTTTAGGGAATAATTTCATGATGCATGTCAAGAGTTCAGTGAAGGTGCAAAGTGTCCTGCTTATGAGGTCATTTGTTTTGTGCACGGCTTACCTGTGTACGTTCAGCTGTGGATTAGTTCATGTGACTTAGCACCTCTGTTTTACTGGCCTTGATGATTTTTAAGTTGCACACTACGTCATTTGACTTCTCCAACCGCTCTTGTGTTTGCTGCACCTTGTCAATAATTAAAAACGATGCAACCTTGGTCATTAAAATTATGTTCCTTAGTTTTATGCTTCAACTACTACCTGGCAGTACGCTGTCCAACACAGTTTCAAGTAGGTACTGTTGAAGAGTCAATGCACTACACAGACCACACTAAATGAAGTAAGAGAGCGGTGGAAAGTGTTGTGGCTATCTGCCACAAACATGGTTCCCATGCGACATACCACGTACCACACCATATGTACTTATACTTACAAACTAAGCAGGCACACTACCTGCCACACCAAGGGCTCATGGCCGCTATCTGCCACACTAAGGGCTCCAACACACAATCAGTGGTCAAATAGTTCATGAAACCGTACATAAACATACAACATGTCCACTATCTCAACAGTTGGACATTGGAAGGACAGAAATTTAGTGGATACACAAAGAACGTATTCGTGCATACATATTTATGCAGGGCCAATTCCTGCCACAATAAAGGCTCATGGCCGCTATCTGGCACAGATAGGGCTCCAAGGAGACACCATCAGTGGTTGAATACTTCATGAAACCAAACAGAAATGTACCACATGTCCACTATCTGTCACACTTGGAGGTTGGAAGGATAGAATTTTAGTGGACACCTGAAGAAGGTTATCATGCATACTTATTACGCAGGACCACTCCCTGCCACACTAAGGGCTCATGGCCGCTATGTGCCACACAGAGGGCTCCAAGGAGACATAATCAGTTGTCAAATACTTCATGAAACTGTACAGAAATATACCACATGTCCACTTTTTGGCACACTTCAACGTTGAAAGGATAGATTTTTGGTGGAAACACCCAGAATACATTCGGGAATAAATAATACACATGCCCACTCTCTGCCTCAGGGCTGGATGGCTTCCTGTACAGCCAGGGCGTCCACGGATGAGTAGTGTTAGGTGGACGCTGAGTGGACATACGCCTGCCCAGGATCCAAACCATGGTCTCTGATTGAGGATATGTGGATGCCCATGATGGGATCCCGTTCCGCGTTACCCAATCGTCGAACTCAGCCTTGATGGTGGCCCATGCAGCAGCGGCTTCCCGCGGATGCAACATGGCTGCTCTCTGCAATGCTTTCTCTCCACCCCACGCACTGACTTCATGCCATCGGCGTGGCTCATTCGGAATTCCACTTGTATCGTCGTCGGTAGCCATGGCTGTGCCATGGATTAGCTGTACCTATGGCGAGGCATGTAGACGTCAACGTCCACATTTTATGTGGCGCACAGGCCCCGCATGAGGGAACCATGGCATTGCGCACCAATGTCTTTGACAAGTGGGATCACATGAAACCAAACAGTTTGCAATGGATTTCCTTACAATTTATGTGGCAAGAGGGGCGATGCAGACCAGGCGCGGCAATTGATGTGGACCGGCCGACTGGACCCTGCCCGCCGTTGCACTCGTTGATGATGGGTTGTGCGCAAACATGCGTGGACTGTAGGTTTCAGCTCTGTCACTCGGTCAACGCACGACATTTGGGTTCCACAATGTTTTCTGCGGTTTAGTTCGAGAACTTTGGTAAAACACAAAATTTGCATGGGGTGGATGGTGCTCGCAAGAGGCAAATGACCGACGCTTGATCATCGGACACTAAGGAGAATCACCTATGCACTGGACCAATGCTAGCCCAGAATGACTAATGCTCGCCAGGTCAGAGTGGAATCTCGTAAATGTGTGGTCGACTGGCATTGTCAACTGCCACGCTGTCCTTGCAGCGCGACGCTAGAATGGGGTCCTGTTTCAATGCTGTCGTGTTACTTTGGCCGGAGTAGAAAGTGGGTATGCGGTGAATTACATTGTTCTCCATACAATTTTTGGCACGGTGGACATCCGAAGTATTTGTTTTCAGCAGTGGCCCTCACAAGTATCATCTGCCTTTCGTGGACTAAATAGTTAAATTTTTGTCAAAGTGGCCCTGATATTCTTTTTCTGTGAAAATTTGGTATGGCGTGCATTAGTTGCAACGACAGTGGATATGCAGAAAAAGTACCCTGACTATTACTGTGGCATGAATATCAAGCGCAACCGCAAGCACAAGGGACAAAGGCTTGAGCTTAGCCAGCAGACCTATGCCACCAAGGTCTGTGAGCACTTAGTCATGGAAGAAATTAAGCACATGCCTACTTCCCTCACTCACTAGAAGATCCTAAATTAGGGACCAAAAGGGAGGATTGAGACCAAATACCGTAGTAGGATCGGCTCACTTATGTAGATCGCACGCATCATGCCTTGCAGATTGCGGTAAGCAATTTGGCACACGGCAACAAGACTTGTGCAGAAGCCACTTGTAAGGATCTTGATTGAGCGATTGGTTACCTCAAGAACAAAAGTAATGTAAGTTTGTACGTCTGCTCGATAGAGGAGCCATCTTCTGGATGAGCAAGCAGCAGCATATCATAAATCTCAGCTCCACTAAAGCTGAATACATTGCGTGAACAGTAGCAGTACATGAGGTGACTCACCTTCACAAACTCCTGGATGACATTGGCTTTCTACAAGAGAAGCCGACTAAAAAACTTGTCAAAAACAGCTCAGCAATCAACCTGGCCAATCCCATGAAATTCCAGGGATGAACCAGGCACACTGAATTTTAGGGATGTTAGATTTTCTTCAATTTCAAGAAGGCAATGTGGAGCTCGTGCACGTCCCTGGTACGCTGCAAGCTGCCAACTATCAGACAAAGTGCATCCTCAAGCAAGTCATCTACAGGTGTATGCAGCAACGTGGGCTCACCTCAACTGCGTTCTTGTAGTAAAACTTGAAGAATCGCAAGGAGAATGTGACACGGAAGTCAAAGAGCCGAATCCACACCATTCAGACCTTCTGCTATGTACAGAACGGCTTCACGTGCTTGGTGGTACCTGTGAATGCAACATGGGGAAGCACAGACAAGGGGGGGGGAGCAAGAAGGGATCTTCAGCATTGGATGATGCGGTAAATTATGCATCCACACTTCCTGACCCCCTCCTTTGGCTGCAAGCACATTGGGAACCTCTCATTCTAGGTCTCGGTGGGGCAACCATGGCTCACTCGGTCCTGCCAGTCGCTTCACAAACCGGCAAATCACAAACCTGGATTTTTGGAGTGGCCTACACCTCATTACAATGGTCCTGACAGCAGCTGATCTAACTTCTACCGATAAACAGAAACAGAGAGCAGTAGTTTGTCACATAACATACTCACAAAAGCAATTGCTGCTTGCGTCTCATTCGTCTCTGCAGCTGCTCTCACCGTGAAGGCAGGATATTGCATGCCGGTGAAGCCCAGCGCAAAACATAGTGGCTGGTAGAACTTGCCTTCAAAGTACAAAGCAAAAAGACAAAAATGCTATGCAGGCGGCTCGCCACCAGCAGCGGTAGCAGCTTCAGCCCCGATCAGCAACAGTGCAGCTGCGGCATTGGAATAGCGTGCAGCTGATGGAATTTTGCACAGTCTCTCGTGGCATTTTGTGCAGGCACATTTGCTGCTGACATCATCACGAGTGAGTAAGCAAGCAGGCGAGTGAGTGACGCCGTTATGTGTAAGAAGGTTCCAACATTGGAACTGCGTGCACCCATAAAGGACGACGTTGGCAGCGTAGAAGACAGAGATGCGTGCACAGCAATTTGCAGACTGAGACATCCTCACAGGGGCTTTCCATCCCCATGCCCCTGAAACTTCCAACAAGTCCGCCACAGACCCCTTTGGCAAAAAAAATTTCCAGAATGACGAAAGTGGCTCATCAACTCCAGGACTGACCGGGCTCAAGCAGATCTACCATGCAACAGGCTACTATGCATTGGCTGTTACTGGAGGAAACCACGCCTACACGAATGATAGCGAGAAAATGCCCTCCCACGACCCTACTGGTGACCTCTGTAACAGAAAATCCAAACACAGGAGGAGGCCCAGAAATGATTTTCCTGAACCTCACACAGGTCGGGTCAACTCTGGTGCAACTGGACAAGAGTGGACATAGAGATATGACATTGAGGCTCACGCAGATTCTCTTGGGCCAGTACCATTGGAGGGAATGCTTCTTCATGAGGCAATACACAATTTCCTGGAGTGGCCTGAAATTGACCCAATGTTTTTATTCTTCTGTGACTTGCCTGAGACAAGTCAAACAGCACCCAAAGTTGGCTCCATACAGGTCTTGACAGCCAATGGCTTAAAAAATTTGCACATGGCGGTTGAGATGCAGACAGATATGTCTGACAACACATACTGCAATATGGTAAATCTGTACAAAATTTGCAAGAAAGGCAAGTTTACGACTTGATTTAAATCCGTTCTTGTTCATGGAATAGACCCGAAATGGTGACGGGCATTCTGACCCTTTTTGGGTGCGGTCAGCCGATCGCCGCTCCGTCGCTGCTGTAGGAAGGTGGTGAGGTGGCATGGACGAGGGCAGGGGAGGGGATGGGTTGGGGCGGGTTTACGAAGCCAAAAGGGAGGAGGCTGCGGAGTGAGAACGGCCCGTCCTTCTTGAGTGCGGTCAGCTGCTCGCCGCTCCGCCATTGCTGTAGGAGGGTGGTGAGATGGGGTGGACGGGGGCAGGGGAGGGGGTGGGTTGGGGTGGGTTTGTGAAGCCAAAGGGGGGAAGGAGGGGGCTGCAGTGTCAGAATGACCCACCCATTTTGGGTGCGGTCAGCCACTCACCGCTCCACCGCTGCCTTGGGAGGGTGGTGAGGTGGCGCTGATGAGGGCAGGATGTTGTTATGTTAGTCTTGGTGACCTCTCAACTTGACGCCATTCACATGCAAGCAGGCTTCTGTGGTCGAAAGCTACTTTGGTGGTCTCTCTCTCTCTCTCTCTCTCTCTCTCTCTCTCTCTCTCTCTNGGGTTTGTGAAGCCAAAGGGGGGAAAGAGGGGGCTGCAGTGTCAGAATGACCCACCCATTTTTGGTGCGGTCAGCCACTCACCGCTCCACCGCTGCCTTGGGAGGGTGGTGAGATGGCGCGTACGAGGGCAGGATGTTTTTATGTTAGTCTTGGTGACCTCTCAACTTGACGCCATTCACATGCAAGCAGGCTTCTGTGGTCGAAAGCTACTTTGGTGGTCTCTCTCTCTCTCTCTCTCTCTCTCTCTCATGTTGCACATCCCTATGTACACACAACAGATTTCTTGGTGGCCAGTTCATGAGGGCCAATTCTTCGGCACCATCACTTTGCTATGTGTGAGCTTACTTCTGCAGAGCTCGTTTTTTGCTTCCGCTGCTTCTTTCGGTTTGTCATTCAGCCACCCAAGGAGGATTCGTTAATTGAAGTGCTTTTATGCAGTAGGTGAAGTGTGTATAACGTTATTGAGTACACAAGGAAGCTTCCATGCATGTCACTCCTTAGTACATTGGTTCTAGTGACTAAATCAATGGTGGTTTGGCAAAGGGGGAGGGGGGAAGGTTGAAAGTGTATGTGGAGACTGCAAGTGGAGGTGTGTGGTTGGATATGTCAGTTGTGTGTCAGTACATACACTTTTGTGTGTTCCTTTGTGTGATGTGATCAGTGGTGGTTGGGAGGAGGGGGTTTAGGGTACAAGGTGCATGTGGGGAGTGTAAGTGGATGTGTATGGATGGATATGTAGGTTGTTTGTAGAAATGTGTGCTTGTGTATGCTGGTTTGAGTGATGTGCTTGAGACTGGTTGGTGGTTGTCGGGTGGGGAGGGGGGAGGGGATGTGGGGGTAGAAAGTGTATCTGGGGAGTGTAAGTGGATGTGTATGGCTGGATGTATGGGATGTGTGTAGAAGATTGTACTTGTGTATGCTTCTTTGAGTGATGTGTTTGAGATTGGTTGGTGGTTTTTGGGTGGAGGGAGAGGGGGGTGCAGGGGTAGAAAGTGTATGTGGAGAGTAAGTGGATTCGTATGGCTGGATGTATGGGATGTGTGTGGAATTTTTTGCTTGTGTATTCTTGTTTGAGTACTGCATTTGAGATTGTTCAGTGGTGATTGGGTGAGGAGGGCAGGAAGGGGTATAGGGGTGGAAGTGCATGTGGGGTGTGTAAGTGGAGATGCATTGTTGGGTGTGTGGATTTTGTGTAGAGATATACACTTGTGTATGATGCTTTTGAGTGACCTGGTGAGTGGTGGTTGAAAGTCTTTATGGAAAGTGCATGTGGAGGTGTATGGCTAGATAAGTGGTTTGTGTGTGTGGATATTAACTAGTGTATGTTTGTTTGATTGATGTGGTTGGTGGTAGTTGGGGGAGGAGGTTTTGGGTGGAAAGTAAAAGTTGGGAGTGCAAGTGGATGTGTATGGCTTGATGTGTAGGTTGTGTGCAGGATTGTGTACTTGTGTATGTTACTTTGAGTAATGTGTTTGAGATTGGTTGGAAGTCGTAGAGGTGGGGAAGGAAGAGGGGATGTGGGTGTAGAAAGTGTATGTGGATATTGTATGTGGAGGTGTATCAATGAGTGTACGGGATGTGAGTAGAAATTTGAACTTGTGTGTATTGGTTTAAGTATTGTGTCTGGGATTTTTTTGTGGTGATTTTGTGAGGAAGGGAGGGAGGGGAGGGGGAGTGCAAGTGGAAGTGTATTATTGGGTTTGTGGGTTGTGTGCAGAAATATAAAATTGTGTATGATGGTTTTGAGTTTTTTGGTGAGTGGTGGTTGAATGTGTATGTGGGGAGTATTAGTGATTGTGTGTAGCTTGATGTGTGATTGTGTGCATGAATGGGTACCAGTGTCTGTTGATTTAGGATATGTGTTTGTCGTTGTGTGGAGGTGGAAGGGTGGTGTGGAGGTAGAATGTGTACGTGGAGACTGTATGTGGAGGTGTATCGGTTGGTGTATGGTATGTGCGTACAGATTTGTACTTGTGCGTCTTAGTTTCAGTGATGAGTTTGAGATTTTTTGTGGTGAGTGGGACGATCATAATTCTACTAGGGTGTAATTGTATATGGGGAGTGCATAGGGAGATGTATGAATGGACGGGTGTATCGAGAGCCTAAGAAAATACTTGTGTATGATATTCTGTACGTAAGATAAGACGAAAGTGGGATTGGGACTTGTTTGGTGAGCATATACACAAAAAATGAACAATAAGGTGTAAAACATAGCGATTTACATTGAGTGAATGTTTTTACTAGTGTATCATTTCATAAACCTGTACAAAATTTGAACAAATAGCCTAAATAAATCCACAGGCATACCTTTAAAGTTTTACTTGTACTAAAGATACAAAGTCATATTCTTCATAGTTTAAAAACCATTTGGAACTTTTACAGGTGGAAATTCGCTACACTGGACATCTCCTGTGAAAAAAAAAAAATAACATATAAAAAACACAACAATAGTTAGAATTTTAGTTTTCAGAGCTACCTTAAATCTGAATGTGAAGGTTTTTGAGTCAGAAGGGAATCGTCGCTCGTTTTTGTACCTGTTAAGAGGGATTTTCGCGACACAATTGTGAAGAACATTGACCACTCGAGAGGCGGTGAGTAAATCAAGCCAGTTGGAGGAGTGACAGGCTTGCTGCTGATGCTATTGGTGCAGAACTGCACAACTACATGCAGTCGTGCCGTTAGCCGGCATAAAAGCACAACACCCAAGTAGTCGGGCTTCGCCGGCGAAGTCCGAGTACTGGCGTGTCGGGCTTCGCCGCCGGGAGAGGTCATTTTGTTTACTGAACAAAAATCGTATATTCATGTGGTTCACCATCATCCGCCATTCGATGATGGAACAAAGATACTCGGTCAGTTCAATAGAGTCACCAGATCTGATCTACCCATCGAGAAAATTTGATGGCCGATTGACATCAATTGACGGCGTGTAGGCATCGTACAGACATGTGCACTTGTGTAAATCTTGTTGTTTCTTATGCAAGGTTTGCTGTCCACCTCCACCAACACTCGTCACATGCACTATTCTGTTGGAGGAGGAGAGGGGGGAGGGGGGGTTTAGGTTGGCACTAGAAATCGGAACTGGACCCCCCCTCTGTCACAAGTGAAGTGTATGGCGTGAGTGCAGTAGGTGGTGTCGTCATCGTTGCATTGTGTCGAAGAAAATTGTACCGAAGTGCGATCAACGAACCTTTGCGGATGTGTCCTTAATGAAACACACTAATTAAAAGTGAAACCAAATATGCCTGCCAACAGTCGTGCACGGTCTAGTATACTCCTCACGTACACTTTGTCCAATCCGGAGGGGGGAGCGGTGGGGTGAGGGGCGGAGCGAACCCGAAAAGCGGGTCTGAAGTTACCGTTGTTCCAGACAGCACAACTTCAGTTCATATGAGACCCTTGCGATGTGAAACTAAGTCATGCGGAGCCCAGTGAGCTCAAACAATCCCAGAAATAGGTCTAGAAATGAAGCCAGGGTATTGAAGGTTTTGATGTAAGAAAACATAAAGCTCTGTAATTTAACATCAAATACAATTCTAAGAAAACTGCTTAGACCGTTGACAATACTTGCTCACATACTTAAAAAAAATTGACATGAAGCTTTGCATCATTCCACTAAAACTTTATGTTATTTGTGTGAAAACAATTAATGAATTATCCTACAGTTGAGAATCATGGTGAGATGCCTCTGTGTGAAAAATGAATGGAAGCATTGTAGATTGTTAACTTTGGACGCGACTTGCCACCTTCCATTCTTCAGGAACAAAATGTAAAGAAATTTGTAGGTAACTTCTCACGTATGGTTAAGTGCAGTGGGCACAGTTTGAAGAGTGTGTGAATTTGGGGTGATTGATTCTAAATGCACCAAGTGACAAGTATTGTTTCCAAGATCTGTCCGGTTTCCGTTTGGTAGCTGGTAGATGTTTTCCTGGACTTTCCCATAGGCCAGCCGTTGCGCAGTTTGCACGTGTGCTCCCGGGTCATCTCCCCTACATGTAGGGGAGAGCGTTCCCGAGAAGTTACCGAGAAGTTACCTAGAAGTTCCCACTCTGCCCCAGATGCATCTCTCTGGGAGCATGCTATGCATGAGGAGCTCAGTGCAATCACATAGCATGGTGTTAACGGCTTGGTGGACCTCCCACCTGGTCAAAAAGCCATTGCCACACATTGGGTGTTCCAGCACAAGCGTAAACCCAACGGCATGATTGAGCGCCACAAGGCTCACCTCACTGCCAAGGACTTTTCTCAAGTGCCTGATATCGACTATGATGCCAATTTCGCCCCTATGGAGAATTACACCATTGCAAAGGCACTATCAAGCCAGGTGGCCTAACATGACTGGGAAATGCACCAAATGGGTGTCAACAAAACATTCTTGTACGGACGCCTGAATGAGGAGATCCATCTCGCTCAACCGCTTGGCTGTGACGATGGTACTGGCTGCTTCTGGTGCCTTTGCAAGGCATTGTACGGAATAAATCAGTCTTCACACTGCTGTAACCTGGAGATTTCTACTACCCTTGAGCACGGTGGCTACCGTCGCAGTCCAGTTGACCCTGCTCTCTTCGTCAAAGACCCTGGGCACCATTTGTTGCCGTCCTGGTCTTTGTGGATAGTCTCCTCATCAACTTACCGGATCCACAAGCTGCCTAGGCGGTGAAGGACCTCCTCCAGTCTGCATGCAAGATGAAGGATCCCGGCCATGCCCGTGTCTTCTTGGACATGGAGATTGAGTGCTACCGTTAGCGTTGAATGCTCACCGCGCATCCGGCTAATTATGTCCGTACTCTGGGGGGTTGGTTTGCCTACCTCTTGGCTACTGTTATCCATGCATCTACGTCTATTACACCTGCTGGACAGCGACTTCTGAAGACCGCTGACCCTGTATGTCTGGGGGAGCTGGTGTACGTTACGACCTACCTCCAGGTAATTGGGTTTCTGATGTTTCTTGGCATGTGCTGACATTCCGTTTGTTGTAAACTTCTTGTCCTATTTCTCCCAGTGCACACGACGCCTCCATCTCAAGGCGGCATTGTGTGTCGTTGGATACGTTGTCGCCACACCACGTCTTGGCTTGTGTTTTTGTGCACAGCCGGTCAGGTTACTCTAGTGACAGATGAATTCAGGGAAAAATATTTGACAATTTTCACGAATACAAGTATTTGTGTGCGCTTGCAATATATTCATGGTTTCTTGTACTCTATTTCATGATTCAATCTGGGTACAGATGTCATGTTATGAGATTGGCTCTTGTACAGCATATGTCATGTGTTTTGAGCTTGTTTGGGTCTAGATCGTGGTGTTCCATGAATTCGTTGTGAACCGGTTGCACCTAGCAGGTGTTGTCCTAAGCAAGGCAAACCATGAGCAAGCACATCGGACAAGGAGATTGTGCACGTGAGCGATTCATGGGGGGAGGGGGAGAGAGAGAGAGAGAGAGAGAGAGAGAGAGAGAGAGAGAGAGCGAGAGAGA
>SZWC01005411.1:89303-110445 GCA_023375785.1 Penium margaritaceum | reverse complement strand
TGGTCAGAAAATCCGCGCGCTGCCTGTCCGTGTCCACGTGGATGACTCGGATCTCACCACGGTCAACCAAGTCACGTACAAAGTGGTGCTCGACATTGATGTGCTTTGTGCGTGCATGAAACACACCTGAGTTCTTGGCCATTGCCTCCGCGCTCATGTTATCACACTGAAGGACCACGAGGGGAATGGATTGTTGCAATTCACGTAGCATACAGACAAGCCAGATACACTCAGTTGCACCGGTGCCCAGAGCAACATACTGTGTCTCTGCAGTACTGGGTGCTATGCAGCCTTGCTTCCCACAACGCCAGGACACAGCGGTGCCTCCAATGAGAACGATGTAGCCGGTGCGGCTCTTGCCATCTGGATTGCATGTCCAGTCACTGTCTGTGTACCCATCGAGCACAATAGACAACTGTTTGTGGAAGCACAGGCCGAAGCGTGTGGTGGATAGGATGTAGCGCACACACCGGACTGCTGCCTCAAGTGTTCGCTGGCGTGGAGCTTGCAAGAACTGGACAAGCAGGTTGATGGTGAAGGCAATGTGGGGCCGTGTTGTGGTGGCCAGGAACATGAGCGAGCCGATGACTCGCAAGTACAGGGTCACGTCGACTGGCTTCCCCAGGTCGGCTGGATCATCCACCTTCAGGGCGGCATGCCCTTCAGGGGTCATGGGCGTGGAGGCCGTGCGGACGGTAGTGAGGAGATCAGCAAAGCGCTCCCCCACAACCTCTGTGTAGCGTGCCTGATGGACACGGAGTGTGCGTTGGACACAGTCGCGTACGATCTCCATCCCCAGAAAGACAGAGGCCTTGCCAAGGTTTTTCATCTTGTAGACCAAGGAGAGAATAGCCTTGGTAGCCTTCACTACTCCTAGGCTTTGTAGCGCTCCACAGTGTTGTCTAGTTTGAGCTTCTTGTGGTTCTTCGACATGTCCACCAAATCAAAGACGCCATGCTCTTGGATGGCATCGAGTTCAGCCTGGTAGGCAGCTTGCCACTGCTCAACATCAAGGGCTCACAAGGCCTCATGCAGACCGGTGGGATCGGGAGACAACGGTGGTGCACTGCGTGTGGCAAGGGCATACGCCACAGATGGAGGGTCGACCGTCATCATAGACTCAGCGGCATCATGAACAAGACCTTGCTCGTGAGCAAGTAGTGCCATGCCAGTGGCACAGCCAAGGTGAACCTTTGTGAGGCCACGAGCACTGAGGCTGAAGGCATCTGTGCCAGGGTCACCGCTGACAACGCTACGCGTGGGGCGAGGGCGGAAGCGTCCACCGGGTGCCCGTGTGTAGGGGTTGGACCGGGCAGGAGCAGGGGCCGCTGCCGTCTCCGATGAAGGGGTAGACTGTACGACAGGCGCGTCAATGGAGGATGGCGCATCCTCAGTGGTCGGGTACAGATCCACGGCAAACGCAGGCGCGTCAGCAGCCGGAGGCGGGGATGGCTCAGAGCTAGACACGGACGTGAACGAAGGATCAGGGAGGGCCTCAGACGCTGATGCGGACTGAGGATCGGGTATGGCCTCAGACAAGGATGTGGACTCGGACACGGGCGAGAGCGCGAAGTCAGGGGCGGGAGAGCGAGCCGCAGATGGGACGGGGCTAGAGGTGCCGACGGGCGCAACCTCTGGGGACAATCCCTGGGGTTTCAACGACGGAGTAACCGGATTGGCCGGGGGCATTGAGCCAACCGTGATAGGCACCTCCCCCACATGATGTGGCCCCGTACACCCAGGGGCATGGGCAGCGCGAAGAGCGTGGATGCAAGCCACGTCGCAGAACGCAAGGTGCTTGAAGAAGAGAGCGTCCGTGACTCCACGATGCAATGTCTGTCAGGATCCCAAAATCACTAGGCCTTCAACCACGGGGCCACGCCGACAAAGGCGCAGATGCGACTCCGCAGAGAAAGCTTGCTCCTTACGGCTCCGGTGTGAACCGGACACAGGCAAGGGAGCCCCAGACACGAGCCAGGCACAGATCGGCGCGATGGCCGTACCACAGCTATAGGGCGTGCAATGACATGGGAGGGGGCCGTGAGGAATGCAGTTCTAGACCCAGGTCATGTACGCCATGCCCTCGAAGGCGAAGGCCTTAAGCATGGCGCGGACTGCGTCCTCCATGGTGCGGTTCCAGCGCTCCGAGACACCGTTTGGCTTGGGGGTGGCGGGAGTGGAGAGGTTGTTGGAGACACCAAGCTCGGTGAAGGAGCATGCCATGTCCCCGAGGTACTCGCCTCTGCGGTCAGAGGGAAATTTTTGAAGCGAATGGTGGGACTGGCGTTCGTCCATGACCAGCCAGAGGTGGACAACAATGGCGGCGTCGCTCTTCTCATCCAGATTGTAGACCCAGTGCATGCGCGTGAAGTCATCAGTTAACGTCACGACAAAACGGCCGCGATCCTCCTAGAAATCGACAAGGAGCGGACCCATGAGGTTGTAGTGGACAAGCTCCAAGGGCGGACGAGCCCTGGAGACAGACGCAAGGTAGGTGGACCGGTGCATTTTGCCTTCAGCACAGGACAGGCAGTCGGTCGTGGACGGCACCTCAAAGGATGCCACATAAAGACCGAGAGCAGGCTGAGTGCGGATCAGCCTGTCGACAGCCCCCAGGTGCACATGATAGAGGTGTCGATGCAGAAGACGGTGGTGCTCAGGGGTCAGAGCCCCAGCAATGAAGACACGAGTAATGGGACAAAGAGGTAAGGGGGGAGCACTGGCAAAGGACCCAGAGATGTGATAGAGATTATTGACGACCTTCCCACTCAAGACGGTCGCGTGGGTGTCACGCACAAAGATGCGAGCATGAGCAGCTGTGTCCGTGACAACCAGGCCCATCTTGGTGCAACCACGGACAGAGAGCAGGCTGAGTTTGAGATTAGGGACAAAGAGGATGTCAGAAATTTATACAGGACCGGCTCGCCTGCTGAACTGCACAACCCCAACACCTTGGACAAGGACCTCATGGCGAGCTGCAGTGCGGACAGAGCGAACAGCACCAACGGGATGCAAGACAAGAAAGGCATCACGACGACACGTCATGTGATGGGTGGCACCAGAGTCAACGACCCAGGTGGCATCCGTGACACGCGTACAAGGGGCAACGTGGCACTCAGCGATTGAACAAGGTGCGGCAGCAAGGTGCTCGGCGGGCGACACGGCAAGGTGAGCGGCAGAGCCCGCATGAGACTCATGAAGCCAAGACACATTATCAAGTCCGTCACGTGCACACCACCACAGGGGGTGTACGCGTGACATGGGACATGGGAACCACTACAGGTATCATCACACAACAAGACAGATAGTCCACAGGCTGTTGGACCCCCCAACTCAGTCAACTTACTCGCATCTCCCTGAGATGAGGGCAAGGCAAGAAGCTAGTGCAGCTCGGCGATCGTCTTGTCCTGGTTGGCAAGTGCCTGGTCACGAGGGTCAGCTGAGGAGTCTGCTGTGGCGGCGGGCTGCTTTGGGATGGCTGCAGTAGTGGCGGCCGAGCGGGCGGTTGCGCCGAACGTCTCGTGTACGCGCGCCTCATGCGCCTACTACAGGACACGCGTGATCTTTGCCCAGTCCAATGGACGGCCCGTGAGGCAAGTGCAGTCGAGGTAGCGATGGTCACCCCCGCAGTTGAAACACACGAGCTGGTGGCCCGTCGTGCTCTCGGAGCAGCTGCTGCCACCGCTGCTATTACTGACGCCACTATTGCTGCTGCTGCTGATGCCGCTATTATTGCAATTGACACTGCTCGTGACACTACTGGTCCCACCGCAAGAGCCACCTGCTTATGATATGCGGCCCTTCTTCCCCTGAGGTAGTGTCCCTGTTGCTGTAGGTGGTGGGGAAGAGGACGCGACGGTAACTACAACTAAAGCGGTACTACGCCAAGAACGGTTTGTAGCGTCCATGCCGGCGACCTCCAGGAATTGGAGGGTGGTCTAGTGCAGCAGGGTCCTGTCGCTCCCCATGTCGCGCAACAGGGTCTGGTCAAAGTTGCTGAAGAAGTGCGCGTAGTCGGGGTGGATGCCAAAGATGATGATCTGGAGGGCGAGGTACTGTGCAGGGGCAACTCCTTGTGCAGCTGGATCGCCCCGCACCAAGTCGGATGTGGACTCCTGAGCAGTCTGGCAGAGGGAGTTGAAGTCGACGAGGCATTGGGATGTCAAGGCCAAGGTAGCTCCCTGAAAAAGGGTGACAGCCAGTGCCTACACCGCGGAATGGTCAGCTCTCGAGCCAGTCAGTGGGGCGCCAAGGAAACGACTGAAGTCCTTTGTGAAGTCCGGGGCGGCCTTCATCACTCCGGAGGCGGCACAGACCATCTGGGTCTGGGCGGGGTCAGATGCCTGGTATGGGGTGAGGTAATAGGAGAGGACCCCCTCGCTCATGGCCCACATGCAAAAGCATGGCTCCCAAGACTTGTAGTCGTTACCATTCCGGAAGACGGACGGGTCCGATTCAAACCACTTGGGTGGCTTGACTGTCGGCAGAGCGACGGCCGGAGCCACTGCGAGACCGGGTGCAGAGGAGGCAACCCCCTTGCCCAAGCAGGCCCATAGAGCCAGCTCCTCAAAGCTCAGAGGGTGACGAGATGAGCTCAGGTTGGTATCGGCGCTAGAGCTCGTGCCTTGGAGGGCGGCATCTGCCTCACGCAATCTGCGGCGTGCCTCCAGGCAGAGGAGGCATGCTCGCAGCAACTCCTCCTCACCCTCATCTCCAGAGTCGGAGAGGATCTCTGTTGTTGCATAAGCATGATTGCCACGAGCGAGATGGTCCTTGCTCGGGTCAACGGACTGATGCTGCTGCTACTGCTGCTGCTACTGCTGCTGTTGCTGCTGGGACTGTAAGCCCCTGACCAGGTCCTGGAGGTCAGCGACCTGCCGCGTCAGAGTCAGGCGGCTCTCTGACTGCAGGTCTGCTAGTGCGCACACCTGGCGTGCCAAGGTCATCAAGCTGGGAGGCCGCTGTTGCTGTTGTTGTCATAGCTGCTGCTGTTTTTACTGCTGCGGCTACTGCTGTTGCTGTGGCTGCTCTTGTTGTTGCTGCAACTGAAGCTGCTACAGCTACTGCTGCTGCTGTTGCTGCTACTACGGTTGGTGCCGTTGTGGTGATGTTGGCGGCAGCCTGGGCTGGTTGCTAGTGGAGCTGCCCTCGGCAACTGCGTTAGCGGAGGTGCTGGGGGGGGGGGTGTGCTTCGGCATGTCGGCGCCGCTAGCGGCGATGGGCGATGGCCACGCTGGCTGGGTCGGCGGCCACCCCGGCCGTCGGTGTCGGCGGCACCACTGCGATGCTGCTAGCTGTGCTACCGGCGGTGTTGCCAACGATGTTGCCAGCGGTGCTGCTATTGTTGTTGCCGGCGGTGCTGGTGGCGGTAATGCCGGCGGTGCTGCCGGTGTTGCCGGCGATGCGGCCGGCGGTGCTGCCGGTGATGCCGCCGATGGTGCTACCGGCTGCTAGCCGCAGTCGCCGCCGCTCGCGACGGTGTTGGCGGTGGTGCCTGCTGCCGATAGCGGCGGTGTTGCTGGCGGCGGTTTCTGCCGCGGCGGTGGCCACCGTTGCCGGCGATGCTGTTGGCAGCGGTGCCGCCGTCGGTGGCGGTTCTCGCGCCGGCTGCGCCAGCCGATGGTGGCCGCGGCTGTTGATGGTGGAGATGTCGGTGGCAGCCGCTGCTGCCACAGGCAGGGGCGCTGGCGGTGGCGGCTGCCACTACTGGCGGTGGGGAGGGCCGACGGCGTCCACGACAGCGACGGTTGTGGCACAGCGTGGTGGCAATGCCACTCACGTTGCCATGGTGACTGCTGCTGCTGCTGCTGCTGATTCTCTAGTGGCAGTGCAGCGCACATGGTGTGCGGAAGCGTCCCAGGAGCCCCAGCGGCGGTGTTGACTCTCACTGCTACTGCTGGAGTTGCGTTTCTGCTATGCAACTAGCGAGGGATTTCTCGCTGCTCAGATACCATGAAGAAATGCATGCAAGCAGGGGCTAGTCAGGAGGGGGAGAAATCCACTGCAAAGATCCGACAAGCACGACGCATCAATGCGTCTGGCTGCAAGCAATGTGCAGAGAGACTTAACAACTGAGGCCTAGACAACCTAAATAGTGTCTCTGACTTAGTGGGTCTTGGTTTGTGTGTCTTCCACTCGTCACGACTGACACAGATGCATTATCCATATACCCACATTGACAGTACATGATAGAGGAGGGCATGACGACACGACGAGCCTCCGGAGTGTCTCGAGACTTCTCCAGCACCTACTACAGCGCCGGCGAGACGTGGTTAATGCGTTTCGATAGCCCTGTTGGCTTCTCCGGAGTTAGAAGAGTTTTCTTGGCGGGTTGAGACCCGGGAACCCGATGGACTGTACCGGTGTGACGAGGAGACGTGGTGGTTGTACTAACGCTTCCGATGTTCGAGAAGCTATTTTGGATGTCTGGACGCTGATTTCGAGATTTTCTAGCACTGCTTGTATTTTCTCGGCGGTCGAGGCCCGGGCACTCGGAGAGCTGTTTCGGTGCCTCAAGGAGACCACCGTTATTTGTATAGTGGTGTACGCAGTGTGCTCTCCCCGCTGACTTGTTTGGGTTCAACGGGGGTGACGGGACCCGGTCGGCGCCTCTACTTAAGCCCGCTAGGGGCTCATTCGTACTCTCGCCTTGTTCTTTTGTATTCAGCATTCTAGACTTAGCCAAATTCTTGGCGTCTTGCATCGCACTCACACACAGAGCTTATGTTTGGTTTTTCATGGGCTTGCATGCCCTAAAATACTTGGAGTTTGGTATCAGAGCACAGGGGGGCGTGTGAGCAACAAAAGTAGTAGCAGTGGGCAGAACGCGAAGAGAACGCGCCACGTGGCGCCACGCCGGCTGTAGCGTGAGGGAGCGTGAAACGACTGCACGTGAATGCCACGGGGGTGGTGAGCCACGCGCAACAGCATTAGCAACTGCAGCCAGCACTAGCATTCGCAGCAGCTGCATAGGCGGCAGCAGCAGCAGTAGCAGCAATCGCTTTGCGACACAACAGCAGTAGCAACAGCAGCTGCAGCAGCGCATCAGCCGCTGCAACAGCAACGTCAGCAGCAGCAGCAGCACATAGTAGTAGTAGCAGCAGCCACTGCAGTAGCGGCAGCAATAGCAGCAGCGTGGAGCAGCAAACTGCAGCAACAACAAGCGGCAACCGCGACAGCAGCAAGTCGCAACAGCAGCTGCTGCGTAGTTTAGCAACAGAAGCAGCAGTAGCGGAAGCAGTAGCAACAGCAACGGCGGTAGCATCAAGCAGCAACAACAGCTACTATGTTGAGTACTAGCAGCAGCAGCAATGGCAGAAGCAGCAACAGTAGTAGCAGGAACCGCAGCAGCTGCACCCACCGCTGCAGCTGCTGCTGTAGGAGGGCCTCGCAACCCTCCTATGCCGGCCCCCGCCCCCTCGGAGGGGCCCCCTCGACCCCCATCAGGAGGCCTCTCCGAGGGAGCCTGTCGGCCCCTTGTGTCCCCCTACCCTCTTATCGAGGGAGTCCTTGGAGGGCCCTGTCGAGCCCCTCCGAGGGGCCCCATCGGAGGGGCCGACGACTGAAAAGGGCCGACCCCCCCCTCTGTCTGCCACTCGCTCACTCGCTCGCTCAGCGAGCGAGCAAGCAAGCAGTGAACAGGAGGGAGGCCTGGACAAGCCGGACAAACCCCCCCTATACCCCTATTTTCTTCGCTGCCCCAGCTTTGGGGCAATCAAGAAAAGGGGGTACAAGTGGAAAAAATTACAAAGAGGGGTATACCTAAAAATGAGTGGAAAAGAGATAAAAGGCGAGGGCTGAGGGCGAGCAGAGGGGAGAACAAAAAAAAAGGTGGAAGGTGAGGGCAAAAGCAAAAAAATAAATGGGGACCTAAGGGAAAGAGAATAATAAAAAATCAATCGTACAACTACTACCGCCAAAGCAGTAGCAGCTTCCGTGGCAGCAATATCAGTGGCAGGCCGAGTTGCAACGACTACATAGTGAGGGGTGGTTGTAGTGTCTACACTCTGTTCTTCCCAGCTGACAACAGATTGTCGTCGGCAGCAATTTTCTGTTTCGAGACCCATTGTGGACCGACGTCTCCTGGGGCCCGTGGATTGATGCACGCAGTTCCCTCCGGAGGATCGATGGCAGATTCGAGTTTGTCCATCTCCGAGGGCTGGGCCGTCTACCGCTTGGAGAAGCAGCCACAGCTGTACCCACCACCTCTTCTGGTCTTGGAGCACTCTACGCTCTATTAGTGGCAGCAACATTAGTAGGCGCAACTGGTCAGACTCCATTCTCTGGGCTTGTGTGGTAGTGGAGCACATCCTGTCTGTTCACGTTTGCTGACTTTGACACCGTGACCTCCAGGAGTGACAGTACCTCCTAACCAGCGGACACTGGTTAGGAGGTACTGTCACTCTTGGAGACAGTACCTCATCCTCTCCCGCAGCTTGGTACTAACCACTGGGAGTAGGTACCCTCGGCATCTATCTATTGTCCAGCTCACGAGATGAGTGCGCAGACATTTGAGTAGGCGTCTTGCGCATTCGCCTGCTATTACTGTGGTGATGGACGTCATGGTTGCCGTCGCTGCTGGACGCATCCTCGCGGCTGGCATCCACCTTGGCTTGAGCCTCGACCAAGCCTGCGTCCTCCACAGCATTTGGATCTGCCAGTGTTGGTAGATCCCCTAGCTGGACCTCTGGCGAGCATATTCGTTGAGATCCACGGCCCGCGGCAGACGATGCAGCGGCTTTGTGACCTTGTCGTCATTGAGCGTGCTTCTGCTACTCGTTTGTCGACGCCCTCTTTGACCACATCTCCTTCATCCTCTCGTTCTTTCTCGTTTGATGGTGTCCCTTTAGCTTCACCTGTCGGTCTGTCCCGGACTGCCATCATCCTCTCAATACTCAACTCTCCTACGACAACGATGCCACCTCGTGATGACAGGTCTTCATGTACTTGTTCTAGTCGTGTGTCCCCGTAGCGTCGGTGTCAGCGCTCCGCACACCGTACTTGCACCGGTTTTGATACACCCTCCACCTCCTTGGCTTCCGTTGTAGTACCTGTCGAGGGGCAGTGTGGTCACCGCGTATTTCCTGTTATGAACGTAGCAACAGGATCCGCACTCGCACCAGGCCGAGGTGCCCGAGCGTCCGTTCAGACAGTTTAGATGATACGGTGACAACACATGGCGTGGAGTCTGATTCCGGCATAGTGTTCATGGTGGAGATTTGCTCGTCATCGTCCACAGTAGTAGGAGACATTAGGAGGAGCGTATGCACGGCGTCCCTGGACGGTGCCACTCGCGGCTCCGATCGGTGGAGGCCCAGGGGTGGCATAGGAGTCCCGTACGGATCAAGATGCATCTACCGGACTTTTGGGGGAGAGTGTGCAGCAGACTCACACCAGCCCGGCGGATGTTGGAGTACTTGGGATGTGCATGTCATTGAGGTTGCCATTTATCCTGGGACTACAGCCGGACATTATGTAGCAGCAGGTTGCATCAGGAGGAGTACAGGTCCTGTGTGCCTTGGCAGTGCCACTCGTGACTCACATCGGTAGCGACCTGGCGGTGGCACAAGAGAATCGTGCGGATCATGATGTCCCATACGGATTTTCCGTGGGCGTTGGCGCACGGGACTCACACCAGCTCGACAACACTCGTAGTGCATGAGTAGAGTCAGCCGGTTGGTCTTTTAGAGGTAGAAGAATTGTTGAGGGTAGCAATTCTGAGAGATGTCACTGGGAGAAATACTGCAGCAGACACAACAGGCTCCACTGTCTCATGTGTGCTACCTGAAGTTCACCTTCAGCGTGAGGAGTCGTCCGTGTTCCTACAGTCTACAGGTTGCCGTACACACGAGGGAGCACCGACATACATGACGGGATCAGATGGTGGTCCTTACTCTATCATTGAGTAAATGGCAGCGACCAGCCTTCCCGGTGAGACAGTGCGTGAGCGCCAGCTGGGCTTGTTGGTCGCCTTGACGGGCATTGTCAAGGCGGAGTCTTGCACACCTCTATCCACTACGGTGACAGTTGAGGACACTGTAGAAGATCCGTACACGCGAATGAAGTCATCTCGTCAACAGGAGCTGAGTTTTGCCCCCTTGTTTTCATCTGTTGGTGACCCTGTTGATCACATCGACGGTGAGAGTGGTGGTACCTGCATGGACGACGTTTCCACATGCTCCGTGGACTAACGATTCCTCCTCCTTCTCTCTCGGCATGCGGCCGCTCACTCCTCATAGGACAGACACGAGCTGTGGTGTGGATGCGACACCTGCAGCTGCATCTGATATTGTAGCATCTAAGTACATTTCGAGTTTGGTGGACCCCCAGGAGGATACATCATCACGGGCTCCATTGTCTTCAGCAAAAGAGATGCAAATAGAGCTGTACTCGTGAGTTCTATGGTTTGCATGTGCAACATCCAATGAGGCAGAGTTTATGCTACGTGAGGCAGACGTGGGCCACCCCCACATGTCTGAGGCAGATTATGCCAACTTGCAGGAGCGTGTAGTGATGCTACAGTGGGAGATGATGGCAGCACATGAGCGATTCTCAGAGGAGGTAAGCCTCACTACTATCGGCACGAGCCTTCTGCCATCAGCATCTGGCACACCCATACTCAGGGAGGATCTTGTAGTAGCTGTGAGTATGAGATTCGAAGGAGACACTACCATAGGAGAGCTGAGCGTGCGTTCATTTTCCTCAATCGTCGCTCCTGTCGACTCCGTCATTGCTCCTCCTTTTACGGCTGCCATCACGCACCTTCGTCCACCCGACTCAGCTACTCCATCGTCACCTTCGTCCATGAGTGGTGATCCGGTTCGTTGCTCCATCCCTCTTCTTCTGGTCGTGGACTCCTGTGCCTCTGGGTGCTCTATCTCGCCTCGGAGGCCAGCTCTGCCACTTCATCCACGCTTGCATCTTGCTCGTCCATTCCCTTTCATCTGGCGTACAGAGATGCATCGCAGTGGAGTTGACAGAGGAAAGAATGTCAATTGGGACCCTTGGCAGTCACGCGAGGACTGGTACACTCTAGGTGATGCAAATTGACGTGAGGAGTTGCAGCCAGAGACACCACGTCGTCTTTGAGCATGGGAGCCGAATCACACGTGACAGGGGGAGCGTTCTCAGTCTGCATCAGGGGTTTACCCACTAAGGGACAATCGTCATCAATGACCCAGAGCAGGGAGACTCAAATATTTCGAGTCTCCGAAGGCCCACTTCCATTTTTAACCCTATCCCTGGTTTTGGGACCCAAACCGGGGATTTTTACCTTGAACTCGTGTGTTCGCATGAGTTATTTTGTTTATTTCATGTCGAAGTTTGTCGTAAACAAACTTTGATTTACGTTTTGCCGTTGTGGCCCAAAATCATCGCGTGCGAGGCACGTTGGCGATTTCGCGCGAGTCCTCTCATCCTCACCCTTGCTCCCCCTATCCCTCGTCCTCGCTTGCTTGTTTGCAAGGAGGGCAAGGGGGGGCGAGGGCACGAGGCCACGAGGCCTCGCCCTCGAGGCCCTCGTGGCCCCTCAGCCACCGATCGGGCTAAGGCTGCGATCGGCGGCAACCGGCTGGCCGGCCGGTGGTCGGCCGGTCGCTTGGCTGGCCGCCGGCCGTCTAATCGGCCGGCAGCGAGCTGGCCGGCAGCCAGCAAAGTGCTGGCCGCCGGCCAGCCTTCGCTGACGCGAGGGGTGGTGCACAACCACCTCTCGCTTCAGCGAGGAAGGAGGGCCAAACCGGCCCTCCCTCTACATTCCTCCCCACTTATTATGAACCGTCCTGGTTCATGAACAACAAGTAGGATTGTCATTCCTTGAGTCATCACCATTGTGAAAGACGATTAATGGTTTCAATCACTAGCTAGACATGAACACGTGCATTGTACTTGGACCTAAGTTGTAGCTTGTAGGTCAGCACGGCTAGCGGTCTCCCCCTTTAGGCTGGAGCGTCCGCACGACAACCATGTTGGGCTTCTCCAACCTCCTATGGTCGCCATCCATGAATGCTGCCCTGTGGGAATATTGTTCACTTTTTCTGTGTTCAGGTGGCACATCCTGCCACGCGTCGATCTGTGCGAGCTGCAAGCTCGCTCCAGTACTCGTTGACCACCCTTGTGGGCAACTGAGATTTGGACTCCCATAAATTATGTTCAGGTCCACAACCGGCCCAATGAACGAGGTACTCCCTGACAAGGCGCGACCGAAGAGTACGCTCTTGGTGCTGGAGTAGGCAAAGGACCTCGTATTGGCCGTCGGCAGCAAGGATTGTTAACGGTGGCTGAACAGTTCCGTCTGCTGTGTATGGAGCCAGCAGGCTCACATGAAACACGTCATGTATCTTCATACTCGACAGAAGTAGCAATCGGTATGCGACTGGGCCGATGCGTGCCACAATGGGAAACGGCCCAATCCACTTCGGTAGAGGTTTTCTTGCCCCTTGCGACTTCAGCCGTAGGTTTTTAGTGCTAAGGAGCACTTTGTCAACGATGTCAAACGAGACCTCCCGGCGACCTTTGTCGGCATATACCTTTTGTCGCTGTCGAGCTACTTGAAGGTGACCCTTCGCCTCCTCTAACAAGGAGTTGATGCGCTCGGCAAAGGCTTGAGTGGAAGGAACCTGCCCTCATGTACTCCCACTCTTCACCAATGAAGAGGGTACCAATGGATGCCGACCACTGTTCAACACGAACGGTGTGAACTATGTGGACTCGTTCACCGAGTTGTTCACCACAAACTCTGCCGGTGGTAGGAATTCGTCCAAGTCATGCATGGCAGGGTCCACGTACATGCAGAGCATCTGCTGTAGAGTGTGATTCATGCGCTCTGTTTGTTCGTCATTTTGAGGGTGAAATGCTGTCGACATTTGCGACTCATTGCCGAAGTACTCGTGCATCTTTTGCCAGAACATACTAGCAAATTTTTTATCTCTATCGGAGATAATGCGCAACGGCAAGCCGTGGTACTTTATGACACCCTCAAAGAAGATACGAGCGGTCTCCTCTGCGTTCACGTCAGTGGTTGTAGGAATGAAGTGTGTCATCTTTGTCAAAAGATCCACAACCACTAGTATTGCATCGTCGCTGTGGGCGTGTCCGGAAGACCAGTAATGAAGTCCATGCTGACGCACTCCCATGGAGTCCCAGGAATGGGAAGCTGTTAGAGGATTCCAGTAGGTTTCTTGTTACTAGCCTTATTCCGAAGACATGGGTCGCATGTCATGCAATACTTACGGACATCGACACTCCATCATGGCCACCAATTATGGTCCGAGAGTGCCTGTCCGGTCTTTCGGGGTCCCACATGACTTGCGACCGGCGGGTCGTGGAACTGAGAGATAACCTTTGCTCGAAGGTCTTCCGAGTTTGGCACAACAACTTGTTCTCCGTGCCAGTAGATTCTTGCGGCCTCCACCAAGCCGTACTTGTCCGAATTTCGAGAGTCTTCAAACCAAGAATCCACACACCAGCCCATCCGGATCCTGTTTACAAAACTGTTCTAATGGATAATCTCACGTGGTGGTTGCCGCAGAGGTGCAGGGGGGTCTGGTGATTGTACTGTTGCTGTTGCAATGGCCATAAAACACCCACCGACCTCGGTGGTTGCTTTAACTTCCACAGGCTGTCGGCTTAGTAGATCCGCCACATTGATTCATCTTGGCCGATATTCCCACGTGAACGAGAATCGGCTTAGGTATTTTCTCCAATGCGCCTGTCATCTTGACAGGTTCGGTTGCATTTGGAAAAACACCAATAGATTATGGTCGGTCACGACCGTCACACCCCCTTCAGCACCCTCGAGGTAGCAACGTCACATCTTGAAAGCATGTACTACTGTAAGGAGCTCTTGATCCCCAGTCGTGTACCACGTTTCCACGGGGATGAGCTTCCGGCTCTCATACGCAATTGGGTGACCGTTCTGCATGAGGACGGCTCCGAGTCCTACAACCGACGCATCACATCGAACCTCCAACGGTTTCCATTGATCCAAAAGAGCTAGGATGGACACTGTGGTTAGAAGCTCTTTGACATTGAGAAAAGCATTCTTGCAATCAGGTGTCCATTCCCAACGCACGTCTTTTCGCGTGAGCCTGGTTAGCGGTGCTACCAGGGTCGAATACCCTTGCATAAACCATCGAAAGTGGTTTGCAAGGCCAAGGAAAGAACAAATCTGCTCAAAATGTTTGGGGCGTGGCAAGTCCACAACGGCTTGGACCTTTCGTGGGTCGACATGGATTCCGTTCTTGCCGACGATGTGTCCAAGGTACTCGAGCTCATCTAATGCAAACTTGCACTTGCTCACTTTCGCATAGAACTTCTGTTTTCGAAGGATTGCGAGAACTTCGCACACATGTTCTATGTGCTGTTCCATTGACTTGGACAAAACCATGATGTCATCCAGGTAAACCAAGACAAACTGTCCCAGTTCCTTGGCGTACGTTCGGTTCATTTCCCCTTAGAAGGTTGCCGGGGCATTTGTAAGCCCGAAGCATAACACTCGGAACTTATAGTGTCCCATGTGCGTTCGGAACATGGTTTTGGGCACATCATTTTCCGTGATGCGGACATAATGGTACCCTTGAGACAAATCCAAGGACGAAAATACTTTTGCGCCTTGGGGTTGGTAAAAAAGGTCCTCAATCCACTGTAAGGGGAATCAATTTTTCACCGTCAGCTTGTTCAACGCCCGGTAATCCACGCACATGCGTAAACCACCGTCCTTTTTGTTCACAAAAATGATCGGCGCACCGTACAGCAAGCTACTGGGCTCGATCCACCCTTTTGCAAGGTACTCTTTGATTTGGCGTTTGGCCTCTCGCCTTTTTGTTGGACTAACGCGATACATGGGTCTGAACGGAGGAGTGGCCTCCAATTGTAGCATAATCATGTGGCCAATGTTTCTTTCTGGTGGAAATCCAGCTGGTGGGTCTTGGAATACATCCAAGAACTCCACCAAAAGAGATTTGATCTCTTGTGGCGTGTCTTCCTTCACGTCGTCCTCCACTTTTTGTAGCCGAGCCAAGAAGTATTGACAACCTTGTGGAATACGTCTCTTGACCTGCATCGCAGACAAGCTGGCATGGACTTTGAGTAACATCGGTGATACTTCCGTACTCGGAATCAACGTAAAGCGGCGTTGTTCTTTTCGGAGGATCAAACGCTTTGATTCAAAGCACATTAGAGCCTTGTTGTCACGGAGCCAGGGATTACCTAACACCACGTCAAACGGGTCAAGAAGGTTGAGTACCTTCAACGTGACACTCTGTGTGTACCCTTGTATACATATTTTTGCTTTACGAGTACCGATCACAGGTACCGTACGGTTGTCATCGACAAAAACTGCGCCATTCGATGGCTTGTACTTCAGGCCAACCTGTCGGGTAAAGCAAAGACTAACAAAAGAGTCGTCTCCTCCATTGTCAGCAAGTACATTCACGAGGGCACCAGCTAGGTGTCCTTTGAACTACGTCATGTTGCCTCCACTCTTCCGAGTGAACAGACTCGACAACGGCAAGCCAAGTTTTGTGATAAACACAGAATCTGTATGACGGGCGTCACAACTCCCATGATTCACCCACTCGAGTCCACATCTTGTGGGCAAGTGTAAATTCGGCCAGCACCTTCCGATCTTTAAATTTGACTGAGTCAAAATTGTCGACTAAAGGTACTGCGAACGTGATTGAACTCATTGCTTTGAGGGCGTTTGCTTCAATCACTACGTCACACAACTCTTGCACAGTGGTCGATGTTGCCACCACTAAGCATGTACGATCATGCATCTCGTCTGGAGATGCAAGGTTTAGTGGGCAATGTGAGTGAGCAAGTGTAGAATGCGGTTAAACAAGAGGAGAGAAAACAACAGAGAAATTTGAACTCGTCAAAAACTCAAATTGTTTAACATCCTCATCTGAAAATATGAATCCACACTCGTGATCCAGTTTTATCCCTGAGTGGTCCCCAGTGACTTCACTCAGGGGTGGGGAAAACCCGCTCCACGGCCCTGTCTGTTGCCACGGTCGGGCCCATTGCCGCGACCGTGACCCTGTCCACGGCCCTGTCCGCGGCCTCCTGCTGCACCATCCCCACGAGGTGCTGCTGCTGCAGCTAACGTCGCGGCCTCTTGTCCACTACTAGCAGCCTGAGGGCTGTAAGTCCTAAAGTGGCCCGACTGCATGTAATTTTGGCAGAGCCCTTCGCGGAAGGATGCGTTGTGATGCTCACGCGTTGCCTGCAGCTCGTCATTCTTGCGGCTGCGCTTGTTGTTGGGGCCCTTGTATCCAATAGCCTTCTTGGTTGGAGGGTTTGCAAGCTGCTTGCCCTTGGCCCCGCCTCGCTGTCTAGCTGACCCATCAGCCCCTGCAGCGTCCATGCGCATGTCGCGGCCTTGCTATGCACTCGCGTTCGGCCGTGCATCAGAGTAGTGCTTCGGGTTCGCCTAATACACTTTGCTCATGTAGTCGCACAACGCCCTCCAGCTTGTCTTAGCTTGGCCAGTGGCTTTCGTGGTGGTCTTATCCTTCACCTTCTCGCTGGCGAGACCAACACGCAAGTACTCCAGCAGCATGCACTCCGGGTACTTGAAGTATGAGTCCCATCGCCCTCGGTGAAGCTTACGGCTTCCTCCACGAGTGTGACGAACTCGCTCAAGTAGGATTCGAGCGAGCTGCCCAGCTGCCTGAAGTCCTTGATCTTGTGGAAGGCACGCTACGCCTCCTCACATTGGGTGCACTTCTTGCGCATGATCACGCAGAAGGCCTCCCACGGCATGGGCTGCCACTCGAGGTGCGGCTGCTGCGCAGTCCACTCCTTAACCACATACTTGAAGAGTTTGTCTTCAAGCCGCGTCGTGGCAAGGTCACCCCAGTGGCCGAGTGGAGCCTTGTGGACACGTAAAATATGCTCCATGCGGTTCAGCCATTCGGTTAGCTTCATGCCCTTTTGGAAGATCTCCACACTGTGGAGGAAGGACGTGTTCATGACCGACCCCAACGTCGTCGAGGTAGGCAAGTCGTCGCTGCCACCGATAGTGGCATCCGCAGCTGCGGCACGCTGCGCTTGCTGCTGCATCCGCGCCTGGGTCATGCTCTGCAACGCCTTGTCGAGGTCATCGCATTGGCGGCTTGCCACATGGGCGGCCAGGTGCTGCAGCTGGCGATCACAATCTAGGTCCGTGATGCTTTGCCCGACGTGGGTGAGTAGGTTGGCGAATGCAAACTTGAGCTCTGATGTCGTCAGAGCATCGACGATAGCCTCCAGGGTCTCGCATTGTCCGTGCACCCTTACCCACGATAGGAGGGTACGGTTTGCGTATACGCCTCCAAGGAGTCCCACCTTTTGGAGGAGACTGTCGTCGGCGACGACGCTCGAGTGGGCACTGCCCTTCCCCATTGCAGCCACATCGTAGGAAGGGGGGTCTGTCCCCGTTCCTCCGAGTGGTGCCGTATCCCCACCGTCGGTGGTAATCTTGAGTCGGCCTGCCGCCTCAGCAGCAAATTGCGCGAGCCTATGACGGTCATCGCGAATGGCCTTCGCGGCGTCGTCGTCCGGGTCGTTCTCGCGGGAACTTCTTGTGTGACCGCTTTCAGCGCCCTTGCTCCTCTCGACAGTCTCACTGCAGTCGGCAGCTTCAGGCGATGCGGCGGGCGTCTTATCCTTCTCGAGCAATCGGCTCGAGTTTGCCGCACGACGATGACGATGGTCGCGATCCTCGTCGCCTTCGCCATCGTCGACGTCGTGTTCTTCGTCGGGGTCTCCTTCTAGGAGATCCTTCTCCATTGGGTCGGCCGTCGTGTGGGGGTCGTCCACGTGCGCGTCGACGTGCTCGTTGAGGACTTTTTCGGCCTCCGCACGCTTCTCGGTGTCGCCGAGGTTGGCATCGGTTGCCTTAGGCTGTACGGTGGCCTTTGGCGGTACGGTTGCCTTAGGCGGTACGGTTGCCTTAGGCGGTACGGTTGCCTTTGGGTTGGCAACTGTGCTCGCGGCGGCGGCTCCCAAAATTTGGAGTCCGCCGAGAGCTCATGGTGAGGCCGTCACCACCTTGCCCTTGTTGGTCTTGGACGGTCTGGCACTTGTCATCTCGTCGCTCGTGCAACGAGCACGTGAAGGTCGTTGTGAGGATCAGCCCACATTTTAAAGGAGGGATCGCCTCCTAAATGGGCGAAATGGCTGATATATCCGCGCAAGCGTCAACATAAGCCTGAGATATCCGCGAGTTAAACATTATCTACGCCATATCCAAAAAGTTAAAAAAAAAACTACAGCGTGCCCATTGCATGGCCATGCCCGATCGGCCATGCAAGTCGCCGGTCGAGCGAAGCGTGGGGGGTGATATGTCACCCCCGTCGCTTTACTCTCCCCCCACCCTACGTCCCCCCTCGCGAGAATCACGATCGAGCGAAAACGCCTTTAAAAAAAAATAGAGGACCAAACCTGTTTTTTTTATCCATTCAAACCGCTTTCAAACCCTACCCCAGATTACACTCGAGGTTTAGGGTTTCATTTTTGCGCGAGCTCCTGCTGGGCCCCGCGGTAGCGGGGCCCAGCAGGTTCCCTTTCAACGCATGGGGTGTTTCAGACCCCCCACTCAAAAACATCGCAAACCTTTTGAGAAAAGTCGCAAACCCCTCAAAAGAGGGGTTTGTGATTTTTCTCTCATGTTGACGACGTCAGCATGTTGTCGCTGGATGGCACGCAGCGTCAACATAGCGTGTACATTTCGGATATAGCTTTTTTTTTGCGTGCTTGCTGGATATAGCGTTAATAAAGAAGCAAAAAGTTCCGAAATTGGATATGGCGTGGTTAATGTGCAAAACGTGGATATGGCGATAGATATCGAGAATTCTGTGGGTATATGGTCACTCCCCCACTCCTAAAATCTACCTCTCACGATCGGTGAGGCAATTTCAATTTCTATTATCCTACGCCGCCACTTCGGCACAAGGTCGTGGGTATTGAAACTAGCCTTCCTAAACCGTGACTCACGGCGATTGGCAAGGACTAGTACCTAGGAAAAAAGAAAATTACAAGAATATAAAATGAGGTGTGTGAGTGCCGCTCATAATACAAGAGCAAAGAGGGGCAAGGAGAATTCTAATAATTCCTACCTAGCCTTCCACTCTCTCCTCCAACTTTTTTCTTCCTCTTGTCTTCTTGTCTTCCTTGGTCTTCTCTTCACGCTCCTTGACGCCTCTCGCGTTCTTGGACGGCGTCTCCCTTGAGCCGGCGGCGTTGGCACACCGCGAAAAACCTTCAAGGTGTCACCCTCCTTCTTTTAGGATGCTCTCAGGCCGTGAGAGTCCCTAAGCTTGGGAAGGAGCGCTGTCAATTTTTTTTGGATGAAGGAGTTTTGAAGGAGGCTTCAAAATGGGGAGAATTTTGTGGTTTTTGAGGGTGGGAACTCCCCACCCCGCCCCACAAAATCCTCTTAGCCCTCTGGAAGTAAAGAGAGGTTGGAAAGAAGGGTCTCCACCAAGTAAAGCTCTTTTCAAGTTTTCTAACGCACTTTACGGCGCTTCAATCCGTGAAACGTAGATGTCGTAGTCTCTTCTGGCGTTTCTGCTGCTGCTTGTAGCTGCCGCCGGCGTTTTATCTATGTCGTAGCCGCCGTTTCCGTCGGACTCTTGGTCGCGGGGGTCGTCTGGCTCTGAGAACCACTATAACGGGTCGAGTCTCCAGCTCCTGCTCTGAAGTCGTCGTCGGAGTTCGCAGAATGGCGTTCTCAGTCCGTGTCAGGGATTTACCCTCTTTGCAGGACAGAGGGGCAATCGTCATCAACGACCCAGAGTAGGGAGACTCGAATGTTTCGAGTCTCCGGAGGCACATTTTCGTTTTTAACCCTGCCCTTGGTTTTGGGACCCAAACTGGGGGTTTTTTACCTTGAACTCGTGTATTCGCACGAGTTATTTTGTTTATTGTATGTCGAAGTTCGTCGTAAACGAACTTCGATTTACGTTTTGCCGTTCTGGCGCGAAATCGTCGTGTAGGAGGTACGCTGGCGATTTCACGCCAGTCCTCTCGTCCTCACCCTCGCTCCCCCTATCCCTCGTCCTCGCTTGCTTGTTTGCAAGGAGGGCGAGGGGGGGCGAGGGCAGGAGGCCACGAGGCCTCGCCCTCGAGGTCCTCGTGGCCCCTCAGTCGATCGGGCTGAGGTCGCGATCGGCGGCTGGCGGCTGGCTGGCCGGTGGCCGGCCGGTCGCCTGGCTGGCCGCCGGCCGTCTAGCCGGCCGGCAGCGAGCTGGCCGGCGGCCAGCACTTCGCTGGCCGCCGGCCAGCCCTCCCTGACGCGAGGGGTGGTGCGCAACCACCCCTCGCTTCAGCGAGGAGGGAGGGCCGAACCGGCCCTCTCGCTACAGTCGAGGAGACCACCGCTGTTGTTATAGTGGTGTACGCAGTGTGCTCTCCCCGCTTACTCGTTTGGGTTCAATGGGGGTGACGGGGCCCGGTGCGGCTTGCTGCCGACGCCCCTACTTAAGCCCGCTAGAGGCTCATTTGTACTCTCCGCTTGTTCTTTTATATTCAGCGTTCGAGACTTCGCCAAACTCTTGCCGTCTTGCATCACGCTCACACACAGAGCTTATGTTCGTTTTTCCATGGGCCTACATGCCTTGAAATGTTTCCAATTGTGGGTGCACACACACGCGGCGCACATGGGCGCACAACTTCTAGCAGGACAAAACAATGTTAAAAACACAGTTGTGGGCATAATTCCGTGCAGACACGTCAGGATGACGAGCCGTCTGAACCAGAACGGCCGCATCGACAAGAGCTACGTCCTGACAGGCTGCACGCACATGTGCTGCCCCACAGCACAAATCTAAATAAGGGAAAGATCGTCTGGGCGCCCGTCCGGCCGCCGGTCTTCCGCCACTGCAGTCATGTCAGGGATCTACACGTGAATGGAGATGAGCCGAGGGGTCACCGTAAGCCGTGTGCGACACACACAACAACACTGAGGGGGTTTCTCCATACCCTCACATGGGATGGGGTGGGTAGGGGCGGGTTTGCGAAGTCAAAAGAGGGGGTTGTGTAGTAAGAACGGCCCACCCTTTTTGGGTGTGGTTAGCCGCTCGCCGTATCGCCATTGTTGTGGGGTTGCGCGAGGGGTGGTGAGGTTGCGCGAACGAGGGCAGGGGAGGGGGGGGGGGGGGGG
>SZWC01005411.1:16885-43037 GCA_023375785.1 Penium margaritaceum | reverse complement strand
CACCAGATGGATGTGAACAACGCGTTCCTCCATGGCTCTCTGGATGAGGAGATCTACGTGGCTCAGCCACCAGGCTTTGAGGACGGTGACAAGGTCTGGCGCTTGCGCAAGTCCTTGTATGGCCTCAAGCAGTCTCCACGGTGTTGGAACCGGGAGATCACTGGCACCTTGACTCGCGCAGGATACGTACAGAGCGAGGCAGACCCCTCGCTCTTTATCCTACCGACACCTGAGCGGTTCACCGCCATCCTGGTCTATGTTGATGACCTTCTGATTGCATCTCCGTCCCTGGAGGCCGTGAAGGAGGCCAAAGCTGTCCTATAGAATGCCTACAGGATGAAGGACCTTGGTCCTGCATCGGTGTTTCTTGGTATGGAGATCGTGCGAGATTGCAGACATCGGACACTGTTGCTACATCAGGCCCGATACGCACGAGTCGTGGGGGGGCGTTTCAGCGATCTCCTTGATGCAGTGCCCACCGCTTCCACACCCCTTACACCTGATGGGCAGGATGCCCTGAAGGTGGATGACCCTACACAACTGGGGGAGACAGTAGACGTGACCTTGTACCTCCGTCTCATCGGATCTCCGATGTACGTGGCCACTACCACGCGTCCTGACATCGTGTTTGCCGTCAACCTCCTCGCTCAGTTCTCGTAGGCTCCACGTGGGAGAGCTCTTCACGCGGTTGTGCGAGTGGTACGGTACGTGGTCTCCACGCCGTATCTTGGACTTTGCTTTCGTCGGCAGTGTTCAGTGGTCCTTGACGGCTACACTGACAGTGACTGGGCTTGGAGCCCTAATGGGCGTAGTCGTACTGGCTACCTGTTCCTGCTCGGTGGTACCGCTTTGTCTTGGCGAAGCGGGAAGCAAGGCTGCATCGCACGTAGCTCATCGGAGGCAGAGTATGTGGCTTTGGGCGCAGGGGCTACTGAGGCAGTATGGCTGCAGCGCTTGTTTCTTGAGCTTGGGCAGTCAGTACCCGCCATTGTGCTGCGCTGCGACAACCAGAGTGCTCTCGCCATTGAGGAGAACTCTGGTGTTCTTCTTGCTCGCACAAAGCACATTGCGGTTGAGCATCACTTCGTTCGTGATCTGGTGGAGCGACGCGTGATCTCCATCATGTGGGTTGGCACTAACTTGCAGCGTGCTGATTTCTTGACGAAGGCACTTGCCCGCGGAAAGTTCCTGGTGGCCATTTGTTCTGTTGGGCTTCGCCCCGTGTGTGAGAGTGGTTGAGTGTGGGATGTGCGTCTGCGTCTCATCTGTCTCTGTCACCCACCATTGTGGATGTACCAGTGCTGCACACGTATGGACATGCGTACCATCGGGTCATGGGGGAGTGTTGTGCTTTGTGCCGTTCCTATACAGTTTACTGTGACCACTCGGCCGTGTCCATACTCGTGCAGATCCGTGAGGCAGGTGGCCCTGGTGACACCGGCGCGACGAAAGGCGGCGGACTACCAGCTTGGAGTTGACCGACCACTGTTCCAGAGCCCCAGATGCCACCAAGACTCTTTGCTGTGTTTTCTACGTCTTGCAGGCGTCTTTCGGCAGACTGGCCATGAGGCCTATTTGCATGTTTTTACATTTCATGTCCTTTATCTGTCGATGGATGCATGCATGTGACCAGTCGTAGCATCCGTCTTTTGATTCTGCCCATCTAGGTTCAGACGGCATAGCATTCGGACATGTGTGCGCAGAGTTACGGCCAAAACAGTTGTTTTGGGCTAGTTCTAGGACAGCTTTTGGACTGCCGCGTGCGACACCCGCCGTGCGCCGCGGTAGGTATTTATGCCATGGACCTGTCATTTGTCATTTCTCTCTGCATATGCTATATTGAAGCATTCTGACACTCTGCCTTGTGTCTCCTAGCCAAACCCTTGCCGTTGTGTGTACGACCTGTGACTGTCGTCACCGTCTGATCAGGCACTGACGCCCGGTCAGCGGCTGTGTTGCTAGGAAGCTTCTACGCACTTTCTTAGGACTGACTTGCATGTTTTGCATTGTGTGTCCACCGTTTGATACCAAATGCATGCATGTGACCAGTCATAGCATCGGGCTTGACATCCTTCACATTTAGGTTCAATCGGCGTAGCCTTCTTACTTGTCTGCGCAGAATTATGGCCAAAAAAATGCTTTCAGGGCAGACCTTGCACTGCCGCGTGCGACACCCGCCGTGTGCCGCGGCAGGTGTTTATGCTGTGGACCTGTCATTTGTTCACTCTCTCTGCATGAAAAAGCTATTGGAGCTTATGAGACTTTTAGTATCTCCCTAGCTTGACTCATGCTGTTACTTGCACCTGCTTTCTTGCCAGTGCGCCAGCTAACTGGACAGTGTAGCCACGTCAACAACGGCAAGGTTAGGAAGCTTCCTAGTAGTTTCTTATGGTATCAGAATAGGGAGACCTCTCTCGCTAAGCAGCACCGCAGAGACACAGGACCAATAGCAGCAGTGAGCGTCACCGCCTCCGCCGTATCCTCGTTGCAGCCATTTGGAGCAGCGACATCACCATGAAGTTCCCACCACCACACTGGATGAGCTACGGCAGTTTCCAGCTCCAGCAGCCATGCTGAGTAGCAGCAACAGTACCGGGTGGCAGCAGCAGCCGTGTCTAGCTTCCCATCTCTGCAAAAAAGGGGAGGAAAATCAGCTCATAGTAGCTTGCAGCATCAGCTGCGAGTGGTGGCAGCACGGAGCGGCAATAGCAGCTCGCAACAGCTGCGGCGTGAGCAGCCGCGGGCAGCAACAACAGTGCAGTAGTGGCGGGAGAAGCAACAGGAGCGCAGTTGTAGTGGTGGCGGCCATAGCAACGACAACACGTAGTGCTGCTGCACGACACTACTACATAGCACTGCTATAGAGCTGTGCAGAAGCTACGCAGCACTGCGTAGGGCTATGCAGCATTGCGCAAGACTACACAAGGCTATACAGGCTTGCGCAGGGCTGCACAGGGCTGCACAGGGCAAGGGGGGGTGATGCGAGCACCCTACGGAGGAATCTGCATGACTTCGCAAAAGAAAAAACCGCTGGCGTAGAATGCGTTGTCATAAAAAAATACTAGCGCTTTTTTTATTGGCTCAAAAATACTGACGTCGGCAGTTTTGGGGACAAAAGGCCATTTTCCCTTGACGATTCGATTCGTAAAAAAATGCTGAAGGTTTTGAAATCTGACTAGTTTGACATCCCTGCCCATGCTGAGCGCAAACATGGCTCCGACCAGTGAGAAAGGCATAGGACTACTAGATCCCTCTTCCTCCTCTGTAGGGGTCATGAGCCCACGCTCGCAGGCTATTGAGGACCTGTGGAGCGTGCAGGATGAGATACATCGTCTACAGCAGTAGCAGACTGACGCCATCCATATGCTTATTGAGCTTCTTCGGGGTCAATCCACGGCCCCACGAAAGACCTTCGAGGGAGTCGGCGGAATCATACCCTCTGCATAGCAGTCAGCATCTACACCAATGACAGGAGCAGGACGCGACCCGCCACTGCTCGCAGCCGATGCCGCAAGATGTTGGATGGTACTCATGAAAGCTAGATTTGCGTGCTTTAGAAGCATCTCTGCCAGCTTCAGATGAGTTCTTGGCCCCCACACACATCTGGCTCCTTTTTCCTGGAGATCCGATCCTTGCCTGATTCCTACCCCAGCTACCCCAGCGACTTTCCTTATCCTGGTGTCTGCCCCATCCCTCGTCCTTCTCGGCCTGTGGTTGCTCTCTTTATGGAACGGCAACCCAAGGACTTCAAGACACCGCCCCCACGATATGTCAGTGAGCGGATTTGACTGCTGGGATATTCTTTTCCAAGTCTGGGCCACTTGAGAGGGATTACTGCCCTACAATCTCAGTTAGTACCAGGTTACGGATCGTGCACATGTGCTGACAGCAACCAGGGCGATGTGCGCATTCCTTTACCCCATGACGCGCAAGACCGTCGTGAACTTCCGCTCGTTCTTTAGAAAGGCCAGCACAGGCGCGGGTGCTGATCCACGTGGGGGCTAGGACTTGGCATTGTTCCTGCTTGCTACAGAGACGCGCGCCACCCACGCGGCTCACATTCGCACCTTTCACTCCCTTTGTCATGGACCTGCCGGGCCTCCAGCCGACTACTTGCGACGGCCATGCGCATCTACACACACCTTGGGACCTCAGGCGGCACACAGCTATGGGCGCTCCGCACGATCATGCTCGGAGCTCATCTTGAGAACGCATAAATCTTCACAATGTATAGCGACGCCGTGCTCAAGCCCTTCTCCACCTCCCTTCAGCTTCTTCCTTCGGCACATCAGCTTTTCCTCAAGGTGACTTCCGCCCGTGAGGCAGCTGTGGCCCATCAGGAGAGTCCATTTCCTGCAACGTTCATCGCGTCGCCACCGACGCCCTTCTCGCAGTCCACTCCTCCATCCTTTGGCACATCCTCCACTTCCTATTTCCACCGCGGTTATCCCGACTCAAACGTAGGGTATGTCAACAACAGCACAGGGGAAGAAGGGGAAAAAGAGGTGCGGTTTGGGCTAGCAGCAGTCACAACAGCAGCAGTCATCAGACAATAGCAGTGGACGTACTGTTCACTGCTACAACTGAAGAGGCGCTCATCACTATACTGAGTGCCTGTAGCTACTCGATCACTACTGTGGGTGCGGATCACTCCCGTTCTTGAGGCTGCCCCTGCACTGCGGTTCGCGTCGAACAGCACAGCCTCTGGTCGCATGACGACCACGACTGCAGCAACTCCCGTAGCAGTTTCCGCAGCAGATCCTGCTTCCGCGCCGGCGAAGAGTGGCGACTTTCACCCACTTGACCGCACCATCGCCGAGCTCCATCACCTTCTGGCGCTTCGCTTTAAGGGAGGCGCGAGTGTGTCGTTACAGCCAAATGGTTCACAGACAGTTTGTTCGTCTGTTCTTGTAGCTCGTGATGACTCGTGTGGGGGGGCACGGCTGGCATGTAATGATGATAGGCCTGACAGTACCCATTGGATTCATGAGTCTCACCTCTGTGCCCTTCATCGTACCTCCTCACATGTTGCTCAGCGCCCGTCTGAAACCGAGTGTTCCATTGTCCATTGCACAGTGACATCCTCCGGTCGTGATCCCGGTGGCACTTTGATCATCGATTCTGGTGCCACTCACCACATGACGTATCGTTGTAGTGACTTCGTTGTCCTTGGTCCTGTTGGGTCTGTTTGCTCTGTTCACACTGGCTCTGGTCAGTCGTTGCCGCTTCAGGGTGTTGGAGTCATGTGCTTTGATGGTCCGTCTGGCCTCTTGTATCTTTCCGAGGTGCTTTTTGTGCCTGACCTTAAGCTCAGCTTGCTTTCTGTGCGTGCCTGCACACTGATGGAACTCTCCGTGGAGCACACCGCAGACTCTGGGACAGTGAACGCTATTGATAATTGTACCGTTATTCTTTGTGCCTCCATCGTGGATGACCTGTAGAGTGTTTCTTGGATCTCTTCTTCTCTTTGCTCCCCTTCCCTTCCCGCTCGTCTATTTGTCAATGGTGTTCTCTTTGTTGAGCACCAGCGATTACTGCAACGTCGCATGTGCCATGTGGGCTCCCACACTGTATTGAAGCTCATTCAGACACAGTCCACACTCAGTCTTCACTTAGTCTCTTTCGAGAGGCCGCCCAAGACCGACTTTTTGTTCTGCGCTCAGGGTAAGATGCATCGCTGCACCTACCCTTACTCCCATTATTGAGCTCTTCCCCCTCTCGAGTTGGTCCATTTAGACGTTCTTGGTCCTCACCCTGTCGAGTCTTTGTCCGATGAGGGCCAAGAAGTCCTGACCCTGATTGATGCCTTCACCCGGATGCGGTGGGTCGAGAGCCTGTGCCAAAAGAGCGATGCCGGTCTCGCAGTTTGTCTTTGGCTTGTGATGGCTGAGAATCAATCCCGCCACACACTGCACACATTCTGTTTGGATCATGGCGGCAAGTTTCTTGGCGAGATGGACAGTTTCTTTGCCAAGCACGGGGTTTTTCACTAGGTTTCCGCTCTTGCTACTCCTCAGCAAAACGGTGTCTCTGAGCGCTTGAACCGTACCATGGGTGATGCAGTTCGTGCTATGCGGTCTTAGTGTGGTCTCCCGGAATCCTTTGCATTTGAAGGATTTGCCTACATGACGTGGGTCTGGAACCGCCTCCCGCACGGTCCCCTTCCGGACCACATTACATTGTACAAGCTCTGGTTTGGCCATCGTGCCGATCTGCGTCTCGCTCGTGTCTGGAGATCTGTGTCTTCTGTGTGGTACATAGATGACCAATAGGGGCCCAAGGTCTCCTTGCGGGGTCGCTTGTGTGCCTTCGTAGGCATCTCCCCACAGTCGAAGGCATGTCGTTTTTGGCATCCCGGCCATCATCGCATCGTTGAGTCCCGCGACGCGCTGTTCTTTGATTTTCTCACCTACCGTGACCTGACTTCTATCATGTCGATATCTCTCACACACGTTCCTACCTATGAGGCTTCTCGACGGATGGGGGATTTTGGACCTATGAGCACCTCGCGTCGGGCTGATGCCTTCGTTCGAGCCCCCTCCACTTCTTGGTCTTCGGCTCTTGATGACCCAGCGATTATTGCTGTCGACCGAGAGACCTCTCTAGTCCAGCCTGTCTCTACCTTATTCCCTCACACCCCACAGGCACCCATGATAACTTACCCATGTCCACCAGTACTCTTTCCTCATTGCGTTATCCTGCATCTGCCCTTACTACTACACCCAGCCCTGTGTCTCCCATCATTTCACCAACATTCTGGAATCAGCATCCTCACACTGCACGACCTGTCCCTTTGCCTGAGTCCTTACCAGATGTGGTCGTGTCTGTTTCTGGGCCTGAGGTGAGCTACTCGAGCCCAAGTTACTCTAGTGAGCTCGGTGGTCGTCTTCGACCACTTCTCTCCGGAGTCTAGCGAGTGCCCGGTCTCGCACCTAGGCACTCCACTTGCGGCATTGCACGTGGTGATCCCGGCACAAAGGCCTTAGGCCTGAGTGTCCGCACATATCACACAGAGGTACACCCAGCGTGCCCTGTAGGGCACAATCTGGTCAGTCGCGAGTTTTGCATCACTTGTGAACGCCACAAGGCTTGGTTCGTCATCAAGGGGTATTCCCAAATCAAGGGCATCAATTACATTGACACTTTTGCCCCTGTCCACCGCATGACCTCAGCTCGTGCTCTGTTCGGTGTGGTGGCTCAGCATGACTGGGAACTACACCAGATGGATGTGAACAATGCGTTTCTCCATGGCTCTTTGGATGAGGCAATTAATGTGGCTTAGCCACCAGGCTTTGAAGACGGTGACAAGGTCTGGCGCTTGTGCAAGTCCTTGTACGGACTCAAGCAGTCTCCTCGGTGCTGGAACGAGAAGATTACATGCACTCTGACTCCTGCGGGATATGTACAAAGCGAGGCAGATCCCTCTCTCTTTATCGGACGGTCACCTGAGCAGTTCACTGCCATCTTGGTCTATGTGGAGGACCTTCTGATTGCGTCACCCTCTATGGAGGCCAAGACTGCCATCCTCATTGCCTACATGATGAAGGATCTTTGTCCTGCATCGATGTTTCTTGGCATGGAGATCGTGTGAGACTGAGACGTCGGACACTTCTGACTACATCAGGCCTGATACGCACAGGATGTGGGGGAGCATTTCAGTAACCTCCTTGGCACACTGCCCACGGCCTCCACACCCCTCTTACCTGACAGGCAGGATGCACTAAAGGTGGACAATCCCACACACTTGGCGAAGACAGTGGATGTGACCTTGTACCTCCATTTCATCGGATCCCTAATGTACATGGCCACTACCATACACCCCGACATCGCTTTTGTCGTTAACCTCCTTGCACATTTTTCCCAGGCTCCACGTGCTAGAGCCCTTCATGTGGCTGTGCGAGTGGTGCGGTACGTGGTCTCCACTACGTACCTTGGACTTAGCTTTCGCCGGTAGTGTTCGGTGGTTCTTGACAGCTACACCGACAGCGACTGGGCCTGGAGTCCAGATGGATGCAGTCGCACCGGCTATGTGTTCCTGCTCGGTGGTACCTCTGTGTCCTGGCGCAATGGGAAGCAGAGCTGCATTGCATGTAGCTCGTCGGGGGCATAGCATGTTGCTATGGATGCAGGGGTTGCTAAGACAGTGTGGCTGCAGCGCTTATTCCTTGAATTGGGTCAGTCAATGCCCGCCATTGTGCTCCGCTACAAAAACGAGATTGCTCTTGCCATTACAGAGAACTCTGGTGTTTTTCATGCTTGCACAAAGCACATTACGGTTGAGCATCATTTCGTGCATGATCTGGTGGAGCGACACGTCATCTTCGTCTTCTGGGTCGGCATGGACATGCGGCGTGCTTATATCTTCATGAAGGCACTGGCTCGCGGGAAGTTTCTGGTGGCCATTTGTTCTGTTGGGGTTTGCCCCTTGCCTGAGAGTAGTTGAGTGCGAGGTGTGTCTTTTTTTGTATCACGACTGTTTTTGCACTCGTTGCATTCCTTTCAGTGCTGCACGTGTATGGACATGCTAACCATCGGGTCATGGGGGAGTGTTGTGATTTGTGACATTCCTGTCCACCTATACAGTTTACTGTGACCACTCGGCCATGTCCATGCCCGTGTACATCCCTGATGCAGACCTAGGTGGCACCTGTGTGTCGTCTAGTGATGGACCACCTACTCGGAGTTGACTGACGATGGCCCAAGAGTCCATGATGCTGTGTGGGACCTTCTACAGTTTTCTTGCAGCATGTAGGACTTTATCGGTGCACTGGTCGTGTGCCGGATTTGAATGTTTTTCATGCATACATGTGACCAGTCATAGCATCTAGCTCAAGATTCTGCACGTTTAGGTTTAGAAGGCGTAGCGTCCTGACTTGTCTGCGCAGAGTTATGGCCAAAGCAGTGTTTTGGGCCAGTTTTAGGACAGGCCTTGCACTGCTGCGTGTGACACCCGTCGTGCACCGCGGCAGGTATTCATGTTGTGAACCTGTCATTTGTTCACTCTCTCTGCATTACTAACCTATCAAAGCTTATGAGACTTTGCGCATCTCCCTAGCCTGACTCTTGATGTTACTTGCACCTGCTTGCTTGCTTGTGCGCCAGCTAACTAGACAGTGTCGCCACGTCAGTAGCAGTAGGGTTAGGAAGATTCCTAGCATTTTCTTAGTGGAAATGTAGGTGTAGTTAATCCTGGGTCTGCAAGCTAGGAGAATGAGGAGGGACGGAATTTGTTCCATCCATGGAGTCTTCGGTGCATGGGGATTGAATAGGCAATGGATGGAGCTTGTGGATTTTGCGCCTAGAATCTAGACAAAAAGTGGGGGGCATAGGCACCCTAACGCGCAAGAGTTGCTCACGCTAGAGCCATGGCGATGGGAATGGCGAGAGATTAGAAAACTACATTGAGACCACAACTCAAAGAGAACTACGAGTGAGTAAGGAGCAAGCAGAGTGATAAGTGCCAGATGACCGGGCCACCGACGCGAGAATCTCGACGTGGGCTTGGACGCCACCCAAGGATCGAACCTGACCCTGGAGCGAGCGAGCTCCAGGAGGTTTCTCACAAGCTGGTATAAAACGGGAAGTGTGGTCCCCAGGGATCACCAACCTTGCTCACTAAACTAAAAGCATGAAAAAAAGCAAAACTCAACCACATCGAACATGAGCGTATGTGGTGCATGCACTCCAAAGTATTTCTCTCATGTGGGAGCTAACCATCACACACTAAAAATTGCAAGTATGTTATCAGATAATACTGAGCACAGCTGAGCTCGCTCCATTCTTGCACCCGGCTGTGATGCCAACGATGCGTGGCCCACAACGTGTGTGCCTTGAGCTTCATGTCTGCTTAGTCACCTGCACTGATTATGTGCATGGGAGGATGGAGTCAAGAGGTCACTTGCGTGTCTGACAATTGTAACCAACACTCCCCCATGACCCACAGACAAACAGTCCACACTCCACATAAAGAGAAACGAAACAGACAATGGACAGAGGGTGATCACCTCAACCAAGGGCATCACGTGTACGTAACATGCCAACTGTATGCACGGCTACCTTGAAAATTCTACTGCTAAGAGCTTTGGTGAGAAAGTCTGCACGCTGCTGACAAGTGTCGGCCCAGACAACCTAAACTTCTCTTGCGGCAATGAGCTCGCGAACAAAGTAATGCTCAATGATGATGTGTTTAGTGCGCGAGTGATGCATGCCATCGTGCTTAGTGATTGCCTTGGTGTTTTGATTGTCCTAGCGTAGTGTGATGCAGCAAATGGGAACACGAAGCTATTGCAGTAGGCGAGAGAGCCACACACTCTCACACGTACTTGCTCCAAGTGCAGCGTACTTGGCCTCACAGGAGCTGCGAGCAACGTGTCCCCGCTTCCCATTCTTTCAAAAGAGAGCAGTACCACCCACAAGAAAGATGTAGCCGGTGCGACTATGTGCATCTGTGTCATGAGCCCAATCAGTGCCAGTGTACCCATCAACAACCACGTAAGGCTACAACCTGTAGCACATCCCTGCTCGTGCGGTGGACAGTGCATAGCTGACAACACGCAATACTACATCGAAATTCCTCTGGCGAGGCTACTGTGAGAATTCAACAAGAAAGTTGACTGAGAAGGCCACGTCCACCCAAGTGGTGGTGGCGAGGTACATCAGGGATCCAATCACACTTAGGTAGTCAGCGACATCGACAAGCTCACCCAGCTGAGACATGTCAAGTGACTTCAGCAGTCGCTGACCAGCTGGAGTCATCGGTGTGGATGCAGTGTGAGTGTCAGCCAGCCAAGAGGGAAAGCGCTCCCCTAGGCTGCAAATGTAGGGAGCCTGGTGCACGTGAAGAGTGTGGCGCTGGCGGTCACGCTCAAGCTCCATGCCAAGGAGCACTCCAGCGGGGCCAAATTCTTTTATCTTGTAGGTGGACTATAGGATAGTCTTCACTGAATAAAGTAGTGCAAGACTGGATGACGCAATGAAAAGATCATCCACGTATACTAGTATGGCCACCAACGGTTACAAGGGTGGACTCAAAAAGAGTGTTGGGTCAACAGTGCTACGACGGTATCCTCCTCTCTTGAGTGTGGAGGAGATCTCCTGATTTCAATAGCGGGGCAATTGTTTGAGCCTATTAAGAGTCTTGCGCAGCCGCCAGACCTTTTCCTTGCCATTAGTGTAGTCCGGGGATTGTACCATGTAGATCTCCTAGTCCAGTCGTGCATGTAGGAACGCATTGTTGACATCCATCTACTCTGGTTCCCAATTGTGTTGGGTGACCAGACTCAGGAGAGCTCTAGCCATGGTGTATCATCCACTTGGGGAAAACGTCTCATTAAATTCGATGCGTGGAACCTGGGATAAGCCCTTGTGGGTAAGACGGGCCTTATACCTATCCACCGTGCCGTCAGGTTTTAGCTTGCACCGAAGAACCCATAGAGCCAAAACGGCCTTGCGACCTGGTGGGAGATCGACAAGCTCAAAGACCTCATGTTCCTTGAGGAAGGTGAGCTCCTCATGTATGGCCATTTCCCAGAGGTGAGCGTCAGCTACCTCCCTCGCTTGACGCATCGTAGTAGGCTTTAGTGGGAGTGGGGGAAGTCCACTCGCTACAAAGCAGGAAGCAACGTAGAAGGAAATAGGTGCCTCAAGGGCACGGTAAAACTCCTGACCTACAAGTGCATATCCCACAACTGAGTTATGGTGGACCACACTGATAGCAAGACCAAGTGCATCCAGTCTAATAGGTTTGGCAGCTGATTCAGCTGCATTGGAGGATGCACTGGAGCGAGTGCGGTGTTGGGAAGGCTGAGTGGACTCTGAGGCAGAATGCGGCGGAAGGGAACGGAGTCTTCCTCTGTGGGTGTACGGCTCTGGCTCAACTGGAGGGGCATCAGTGACAGGAGGGGGTTGTGTCGCACCAACGGACGCAGAGGGCTATAAAGCACGCGTCGGACGGGAGTCAGGGACAACGCGCGGGGAAGATTGCCGGGGTGTCAACGGATGCTGACGTAGCACTGAGAGGCACCAATGCGGACTCAGAGGAGATAGAGGGAGAAGGTGAGGCGCTGGGAAGCGTGTCAGATGGAGGAGAGACCTCAGGGGACAAATGGGCCTCAGAGGAGGAGGGGCCTGTAGAGGAGGACGAGACTGAACCAGATAGAGCTGGCAGAGTCTCTGCAAGATCGGAAGCTGAGAAACACACACCCGCCCCAAGCCGACGGAGTGAGGACAGGGAAGAGGGCGGAGCGACAAGCAATAGGTCACGAGGAAAGACATTCTCAAAGAAGAGAGGGTCACCGGACTCAACCACACAGGCCCAGTCGGGGTCCCAAAAGCACCAAGATTTGGATAAGGCAGAGACACCAAGAAAGGTGCAAAGACGTGCATGAGGACTGGGTTTGCTGTCGCGATGGTCCTCAGGAAGCCAGACAGCTGCGACACATCCCCAGACACAAGCAAGGGGAAGGTTGGCGCGATGACCGAGCCAACACTCAAACGGCGCAACATGACAAGGGAGGGGACTATGACCAAACCCACGTCATGTAGAACGTGGCCTCAAATGAGAAGAAAGGAGGGAGGTCAGAGGCAATGAGAAGAGTGCGGAAACCAGTAGCAAGAGTCATGTTCCATCGTTCAACGACCTCGTTTTTCTGGGGTGTGTCTGGGGTCATAGCCTGAATGCACACCCTATGAGACGTGAGAAAGCGAGCATTAGGTCCCATGAATTTGCCACCACGGTCATAGCGAAATACACGGAGGCGACATCCACAGGCGAGTTTAGCCTCTAGAAGCCAGGACTCAAGAGTGGAACAGACGTCACTTTTTTGTTTGAGAACAATGACCCAGCATGTGGGAGAGAAGTCATTATTGAGACAGAGAACGTAAAGACAAACCCCCCAAAGAAATGCATGAGGAAGAGGCCCCATGGCATCAGCATGCAAGAGATCAAGGGGTGGGACATGCAATAGCCAGAGGTGGAAAAAGGGGACCGATGCATGTTGCCTTGAGCGCAATCAAGGCAATCAGGGGGACAAGGGACAGGGAATGTAGCAGAATCAAGACCATTTGTGAGAAGCACACGAAGCCTGCTTTCAATGGCAGCAGTATGTATGTGGCACAAGCGGCGGTGCAGGAGGCGCATGTGTGTAGGAGAGAAAGATTGAGCAATGTGCACATGGGCAGCAGTGGCAGGAACGGGCACAAAGATAGGAACATGAAACAAGCGGTCACAACGTTTGTTGTGCAGCAAGAGGTGCGATGAGAGACGGAGGCAACACCACGACTAGAGGAGAATTACATGCCCTGGTTGTCAAGCATCGTGATCAAGAGAAGACTCAACTCAAGCAATGGAACATACAGGACATCAGGGAAGAAGAGTTCCCCCCGTGGGCCCACAAAACGCACGATACCAACGCCCTGAACAGGAAGCAGCTGCCCAGAGCCGGTGCAAACAAAGTGAACACAGCCAACAGGACCAAGAGAGACAAAGTACGAACGTGACGAGGTCATGTGATGGGTGGCTCTGGAGTCAAGGATCAAGAAGCCACCTGACGCAAAAACAGTGGAGGGATCACGATTCACAGCGGCAACGACAACGTGGGGGGTAAGATGCTGACCATAGGCAGCAAGACAACAGGGCAAGTGGACATGTTTCTAATCCTCAATCCACGAGACATCGGTAGGAGGAAACCCGAGAACATGACCGGACGTAGGACCACGTAACTCCTAGTCAACGACACATGCAAGTGACTTTGACCTAGAGTATCCACTCTCATCTCCCTGATCACGAAGGTGATGCAGGTAAACGGCATGGGAGAGGGAAACGGCTGACTGGCGCTCGTCCTCACATGGGTCCGGTGTGATGCCAATCCCGAAAGGGTGAGGCCAGGGCGGGGGCATGGGAAACGCCCAGCCAAGAGGCAAATAAGACCTGGAAGGGGGGCTGTAGTAGAGTGGCCCCCCATACCCTGGGGGCCATCCCCAGGGATAAGGGAGCAGCGGTGGGGTCGTAGCTGTGTTGTAAGCGGCAGCGTCGACAGCAACGGAGGAGCTACGACTGGCAGGAGCTTTGGAGGTGGTTGTGTGAGAAGAGGTTGCATTGGTGCCAGAAGAGCGCGTCCAATTCGCCCGCATAGAGGATGCAAGACACTTGAAGTCTGGTGGGGCAAGACACTTCAATGCAGAGTGCCTGATAATGCCAAAGTTCGAGCATGTGACAGTGCTAGCGGAGGGCACGGACAAGTTGGCACCCCTGGAGGTCTTCCCCTTGCCCCGACCGGCCTGCCCGCCCACACCAGAGCCTCTGTTGCCTTTCCTTCTCCCCTTCCCACGGCCACCCCCACCATTTTGACTGAGGAGGGATGCGGCCAAGGTAGAGGGAGAGGATCAGGAGGCGGAGGAAAAAGAAGTGGAGGGGAGAGCAGTGGTGGCAGCGACAACAGCCGCACGGTGGATGCATTTGTTTTGGAGGACACTCCACCAGTCAGTAAGACGCTGGGCAGTGAACTCCCAGAGCACCCCAATGCCGGGAGGTGTGTCAATAGGCACAGCCTTAGAGGCAAGATGCTTGAGCTCAGATACTTTCACCTCCCTAGAGATGTCACACAATTCGGGGATGAGTCCATTGACGATGGAGAGAACGGCAGGAAGTTGTCCAAGCACCACTTTGCCTAGATCACGCAAGAGTGTGAGACTGCAGGCCCAATACGCGTCCGCAGTCTCATCAACACGCATGGAGAGCGTGTTGAAGTGGAAGGTGAGTACACTTTGTGCTTCGTGTCCGGTGATAGTGGTGCAACGCTTAATGAGTGCGTAAGTGCCAAAAAAGTGAGCAAGCGTGCGACGAGCTGTGTCAGCATTATAGGAACCGATCTCGTCAATGGGAACATCAGGCCCGGCACGGATGAGAGCAAGTACAGCACGTGTAGACTCAGCATCTGTGCGCACAAAGGGAGGATTTGTAGATGGATTTTGCTCGTGGTAGTACTCCCACAACTGTTTGCCCTGTGCCAAGGCACTGAACCGAATATCCCAGGAACCAAAGGTGAGGGTGGAGGCAAAGTGTAGTGGAGCGGAGTCAAAGTCAGGCTTGCACTGAGCAGGCTGTAAGAGGGCTTTGGTAGCGGCAGCACCTGCAGTGGCTGCGATAGCAAGAGGGTCAAAAGTGAGGTAGCCAGCAGCATTTGATGCAAACCAGGTGAGGTGGAGAAAGCAACAGCAATTCCAGCAGCAGCGGACACAAAGGGTGTTGAGCGCAGTGTAGGCTGCAGGCACTTAAGGACCAAATCAACGATGTGTCCGACGAAGGTTTCCTGGTTGCCGTGTTCAGTGCACAACTTTTCTTTGCCTGTTCACTGTGTAGTGAGAGCTACCTAGAGGGCTGCTCGCTCTCGTTGCAACTCTTCCTGGAGTGCGAAAGAGCTACTAGTCGTCATCAACAGGCATGGTGAGATCCCAACCTGTTTTCGGCAGAGTTTCCCCTGCCCCAGTGGGCATGGGAATGTAAGATGTGTGTGTCTCGTCAGGTCACTGCTGCACAGCATCAAATCTGGATGCACGCACATAGCCACAGAGGAGAGGAGAAGAGAGAGAGAGAGAGAGAGTGAGAGAGAGAGAGAAAGAGAGAGAGAGAGAGAGAGAGAGAGAGAGAGCAAGACGACCAAGATGCAGGTAGACACGAGCTCACCAGAGCTAACGGCGTATGGCGAATAGGGGTGGGAGTACAGCTGCTGCTGAGGCAGCAATGACTACCACTAAGTAAGAGGTGGAGACAATGAGGCAGGCGACTCCAACAAGGGCAGCACCTGTGAGGGTGGATACGACCGCTATAGCTGTAACAAGGATGCGAATCTAATGTACCAAAGATGACCACTCAGTTTTAGAGGATGCCTGAGTCATAGAAGTCTGGATGGCGACAACGACACTGGAAAGAGCAGTAGCAGCTGATGTTTTTTCTTCTGCTGATACAGAATTTGCGGCGGCAGCAATCTACGTGGCAATGTTGACTGTTGTGGCTGCCATTGATCTTTGGTTCATGGCGGCAGCGGTGTAGGTTTCAACATCCCCACCAGAAACAGTGCTAGCGGGTGCACGAGCAGCACTTGTAGTGGCAGAAAATGTGGAAGCAACAGCAGCACTGAAGACAAGGGTTGCTTCCAAAACAGTAAAAATGTCATGGGGCCGAGAAGGTGCAACGGCTTTCTGGGAGGCAGCGGAGGATGGGGCACAACGTGAAGCATTGCGTGTGCGAATTGCCTTTACTGGCACTGCTGGTGCTGCTGGTGTCGCCGGTGCCGCTCCACCAGGGGCAGTACGCTCACTCTGCCGACACGTCCTAAGGGCAATGGGAGAGCTTACATGCGATTGAGGACGACGTTGATCGCATTGTGGCCCCGTTGCTGGTGTGTTCTGATGGTTGGTGAGTCGTCAGAAGCAGACTGCCAACAGGCGGCATACTCAGCAGCGTCAGCGCAAGCCTCGTGTTCCGCTGGATCGTAGTCCTCACCAGGATGATACCCTGGGCTCTCAAAGCAGCGGCGTGACCATACCTCCAGTCCCGCCTGATTTGCCAGCTCCTCGTGGTGCGCAATCGCCTCGTCAATTCATGTACGTTCACACCAGCCCCAGAAGAGGTGGGAACTGGGTCAGTGCTCGGTGGTGAAGCCAGGGTGCCGATTCAGGCTGCAGACGTGGCTGGTGCTGCTGCTGCAGCGCAAGGAGATGATGGGCTCTACCTCGGTGGTGCGCAGAGCGGAAGCATGCTGAAGCCACCAGACAGAGGATCTGGGCAGCAGTGTAGCCAAGAGATGCGTAGCAGTTAAGATTCCGGAGCAGCCAAGAGAGAGTTGCAGACCGCTACTAGCTGCGAGCTGCAAGCTGCGGGCTATGAGGTTGCGTGGCGGGAGAAGTCCAGGAAGTGCAGAGCAGAGTGCTGCGAGCTGTGGGTTGAGTGGTGAGAGAGGCGCCATGCACCCAAGAGAAGCGGGGCAGCAAAACTTGTGGAGCAGCCGATAGCTAGTTGCCAACCGCTACGAGCTTCGAGCTGCAGGCTGTGAGTTTGCGTGGCAAGAGAAGTGCCGGGCAGCCAGGATGTGCAGCGTAGAGTGTTGCTAGGTGTGGGCTAGGTGGCAGGAGAGGCGCCGGGTAGCCAAAGGAAGCTGTGCACCTGAGATTGCAGAGCAATCGAGAGCGAGTTGCCGACTGCTTCGAGCTGAGAGCTGCGGGCTATGAGGTTGCGTGGCAAGAGAAGTGCCGGGAAGCAAAAATTTGCAGAGCAATTGGGACTGCGTGGCGAGAGAGTCACCTGGCAGCCAAGAAGCGAGGAGCAGCCGAGACAGCGGAGCAGCTATGAGTGAGCCGTAGACTTCTATGAGCTGTGAGCTGAATGGCAGAAGAGATCCCGGGCAGCAACAAAGCAACGGAGCAACACTCCTTGTGTATGAAGGTTGCCGGCTGGAGATTTCTTCCAAAGGAAACGGATCAACGGTGAGGAGGGGTCATTCTTCTTTGCTCTGATGCCAGTAGGCAGCAATAGACAGCCGGCATAGGCACCCTAACAGGCAAGAGTTGCTCACGCTGGAGCCATGGCGAAGGGAGCGGCAAGAGGTTAGAAAACAACATTGAGACCACAGCTCAGAGAGAACTACGAGTGAGTGATTATGGAGCAAGTGAAGTGGTAAGTGCCAGTTCATTGGGCCACCCACGCGAGACTCTCGACGTGGGGCCCGGACGCCACCCAGGGATCGAACCCGACCCTGGAGCGAGCAAGCTCCAGGCGGTTTCTTACACGCCGAAACAAAACCGGACGTGTGGTCCCAAGGGATCAGCAACCTGGCTCACTAAGCTAAAAGCATGCAAAAGAGCAAACTCAACCACATCGACCACAAGCGTATGTACTACATACACTCCAAAGTACTTCTTTCATGTGAGAGAAACGATAGTCATGTGTGATGCAACGTATCGCATCGTGAGTGGCTACTTCAGGAAGCTCCGTCGAGAAGACGAGGGTCGAGGGGCTTCAAGAATATCGAGGAGTGGCTTTATAAGATTCTGTTGAGAAGCGTTGTCAAGAAGTCGACCGAACAATGTCAAAACATCAACTTGGTTCGTGATACCTCTGTTGACCTTTCTGGAAAGTGTTCGAAGTAGTCACAACCTTCTCGAACCAAAACACCAAGGGCCAGTGCATGTGGCCAAACTGCTCTCTACCAATCTAAGGCACGGCGTTCAAGAAAGAGCGAGAATCTCGATCTTATTGTGATTAGGAATGAGATTCTCAGTCTCAAAGTTTGAGGTTGAGAAAATCTCAATCTTAGAGTACACTAAGTGTTCAAATCTCATTCTTGTCTCAATCTTGTAGTACAGCAACAAGATTTTCATGATCTCGAATCATCTGACACACATTTCAATTTTTTTGCTCTTACTTCCAAAAGTCGTCATGGATGTATATATACACACACGGCAACTGTGAATCTTGAATTTAGGCATTATCGCTCAACATAATAACTACAGAAAATCACTTTCATCTACAAATCGGTTCATTTCTTTGCAGCAAGTGTTTGATTCACGTGGTTCCATTGCAATGAACCAGAATCACGGTTGGTTGACATCATGATGTCAAAGCGTCAATTGGTTGGAAAGTGTGTGAATCGTGTGGACAATGGTCCACAATTGACAAGAATTTTTGTGTTGCGCAAGTGGACGCAACGGTTCCAAACAATTGGATGGGCTACATTGGAAGGGATGCAAGATGCTGCCTTTCAACGTAGGTTAGGCCAAGATACGCTTCTCGTGTCCTTCACACGTGGCAATAAACTTTGCCAAGTCATATGCGTTCGCATGAGTTCGAGACGAGACGAGACAAGACGAGATCAACCTCATCTCAAATTTCTCACATTGCCCCAAATCTCGATCTCGTCTTGAAGTGTTTTGAAACAATCTTGATCTAGTCTCGAAGTTTGTGATTGATTCGAGATTTTGAGATTGCTTAAGTATTTAATTGTGTCTAATCTCGAACGCCGTGCCTTACATCAGACGCCAAAAATGAGCAAGGCCTCGAGAGTGAAGCAAGCAGGCTCATACGTAGGAGTTAGATCACCAGTAACAAGTCCACGAGGTGATAGAGGCCGGTTCAGAGAGGTTCAAGTTGGAGCCCGGACACAGCTGAGGGATCGAACCAAGGCCGGTTGGCGAATGAGCCGCCGGTGGTTTCTCACACTCTGGGATAATCCGGTCGTGTGATCTCGAAGGAACACCAACCCTGCATCGCCGCATGCATGACTAAAAACAACGTCAACTACATTGACCACGAGCGTATGTGGGTGCATGCTCTTGACCATGTTTGCTCCATGTCATGTTAAGTGGAAAAGAAGCATGTTATGCTTATCACACCAATCAAGCTCTCAAGTAGATGTAGAATGGATGTTTTGGGCACCACTTGCACTTGGCTGAGACTCCAACAGTGCATGGTCCATCGTGTGTGCGTCAACACTGCACCAAAGAGCTTGGTTTCAGTTCAGTCACCTGCACTGAAAGTGAGTGTGTGAATGTACTCAAGACGTCACTTGCGTGTCTTACATCCATTAACAATAGAGGGAAGGGGGGGAGGGGGGGGGGAGAGTCTAAGGACCGGGGAGCGTCCACCTCACTTGTGCAAAACACTAGCAAGGTCACGCCTTCACCCACAGGTCGAGCCCAACCCTTCGACATAAGAACTGAGGGCGGCTGAAGGCTGGTGTGGTGGCCCCAAAAGGATCAGCACCCAGCACCCAAGAAAGAAAGGCAAAGGCAGCTCTGCCATAACCCACATGGGGGAGACGGACCACAACATCCAAAAGTGCCCGAGGTCCAGCCTCCTCCACAAGCAAAACCAAAAGTCAAGTGAATAGTCAAGAGATCATCATGTCATCCCAGGTCACATCCCTTGAGACTACAAATAGTGCTGTTACATCGAGATCAAGATGGGATATCTCGATCTGGAACTTTTTGTTTCCACTGAAGTAAGAGATGTCTTGTCCCGGGTGCAGAGGACGAGAATACCTCGGTCTCGTATCAATTTGCATTCTGCTGGTCTTGGTCTTATCTTGGTCTCGCTAACATCCGAAAAGCATCTCGCATCTTGCACCGTTCCAAGGGGCAAGCGGAAAAACAAAGCGAGCTGCCGAAAAAAGTCAAAAAAATCACCGCTGAAAACACAAAACGACGATAAATAGAAGCAGTAGAGTATCCCAAGGTAGTGATGGAATGAAAAACAGGCACAGCAGTAAGACAGGGTGTTGTCTTGGTGAGACCAAGGGAAACAAGAGGCAGATGTTGCACGCAAAGTAAGCATAGGGTTACATAGTAATCGAGCAAAAGCATTCATATTGGTATCTCTTAAGAGGCTAAATAATTGCCCGCAATCTGGACCACATAATTGAAGGTCTGTCATGAGACTTTACCTCATCCATGGAAACCAAAACTGGTTGTAAATGGACTGCCAAACTGTCACCCGCATTAGTTCAAACTATTTTTTTTGTTCGCCCATGTGTGCTCTTAAACATTGTGTATGGATTGGGCAAACTCTTTCTAAATTACTTCAAGCTATGCTAGATTTTTTTTCCAGCTTGTGTGGATGTAAAACATTAAAAAACACAACCAAAAATTGAACGAATGTGATTGACAATATAGAATTACGTAAAAAAATTGCCAACATATTGAAGAAGAACCTCAAAAGGAATTTCTTCTCTTTTTTAATGAATATGGTTTTATCTGATGATTAATTTGTTTCAATGAGATTAATTTGTTCTTGTATTGTGAACATGCTAATTTCACACGTCTATAATGAGCTTCACAAAACATAACATGATCTTCGACAAATTTGGATGAGTTTTGAATGTTTCCTTATGTTATAAGAAAAAAGATGTCGTAACCATAGGCAGAATTTAATTTATTTACCTTCTTGTATGACGGTGGTTGAATTTCTTTTCTTTCCATTGCATTTTTATCCTGTTTGAAGCCGGGTTCACGAGTCTCAAGAGTTTAGCATGACGACCAGTTCTGTGAAACAGGACAGGGTGATGCCAAGGAGGCGCGACATAGAGGAAAAAGAACAATATTGAATTCTGCTCGCCATGGATTGGAGGGGTTGTACCCAACCCAACGTACAGCCCTTACCCTTTTGTCTTGGCGTCGGACTGGTCATTCCGTACTATCCGAGGTCTGTCCGGACATCTAGGTCGATGTCCGTGATGTTCTTTTTCTGGGCCGACCTCAGCTATGCGTCCGCGGGCGTGGGGGGGCATACAGTCTGACTGATTCTAGCACCCTGATTGGTGGATAGGTCAGAAAAATGACCGATCCACCAATCACGATTTTCTTGAAACATCTTTTGGCCACGAACCGATTGTAATAGGTTGCTATGTAACCCAAAAAGACCCGGCTCACTAAAGCCACTAACTCTAGAAGGCAGGAGAAGGAGCACGCTCCAAGGAAGGCTCACTCCTGTTGGGTGCAGGGGGAATGGATGCACAAGATTGAGGTGCACACTCGCGACTCTGAGAGGAAAGAGCCTGGAGTCAGCCGCCATGAACATTCACAGAAACAACGGGAGAAACGTTGGTGGCAAGAGAGACTGCAGATCGGACCGTAGGGGGGGCAATGGTGGGAGGTGTGTCATTCTTTACAGGCGAGGGAGGAACAAGAGGCATTCCAAGGGATTCTGTAGTGTCGCTTGTCAGAGATATGACATGAGAAGTGGAAGGGGGCGAGAGGGACGAGCCACAAGGAGAGGTGAGAAAAATGCAAACGTCAGAATGAGAAAGGGTTCCACCTGACGGGACCCCACAGATGGTGCACCAGAAGGCACATTACAGAAAAGTGGGCTAGACCTTCCCCCAAGTCAAGCGGGGCAAGATTGGTTACGGAGGTATGATGTGGTAAGTCGTGCGCAAACACGTCTTCAAGCGAGAAAGCTTCATGAAACTTCATGACATGAAGACGTCAAGAAAGAAACGCCAAGCTTTGTAGAAGAAGGAGACACCAAGAAAGACATAAAGACGCCCACGGGGAAAACGTTTCCACTCCTGATGATCATCCAAAAACCGAAATGATGCGATGGAGCCCTAAACAGGAGCAAGGCAACGGCCAGCCCGACGGCCACTTCAGAGTTTGAAAGGCATAGGAAGCACAGTTCTACAGACATGCCATGTACGACATGGCCTCGAAGGCGAAGGGAGGGGACTGGCCGGGGGTAGCAGGTAGTGAGCGCACACCATCAGCCAGGGTTCTAGTGCCCTCACACGTTGTTTTTTTATGGCATGTAAGGAGCAGAGGGTTCAATGCGCACATCATGAGATTCAAGGAGACAAGAGGTGGGAACAAAAAATGTACCACCACAGTTAAGCAGAAAGAAGAGAAGCTGGCGCTAGCAAGCCCATTCAATCTGAGGAAACCAGGACTGAAGGATGTCTGTGATGTCACTTTTGTGACATAAGGCAAAGACCCAGCGATAGCAAGATAATTCATCAGTGAGACATAGTACATAGCACCCAAAACTGTGAAGGAAGTCATGAGGGAGAGGACTCATGGCATCAGCATGCACGAGATCAAGAGGATGGGGGATCACAGATTCCCCATGCTGAATGGAGAGCGGTGCACAGTCCAGAGTCATAGTGGAACATGGCAGAGGGAAGGTAGAAAAGCCTAACCTAGTCCCAGGCTGAGTGCGTATAGTGTGAGCAATGGCTGTAGCCTGAATGTGGCAAAGGCAGCAATACAAGAGAGTGACGTGGTTTGGAAATAAGGTGGGAGCAACGTGGACAAGAGCAGATGGAGCAGAAGATGAAGGACGATACACGTGACAAAAAAAAGGCAATCATAACAAAGACCACGAAGAACCACCCAGCCAGAGGAACGAACGGAGACAGTTTCAACACCGCGGCTGTAAAGTCCATACCATGATTGTTGTGGGTGGTGACGGACAGTAAGCTCACCACCAAATCAGGTATGTACAACACATCAGGTAGAAGCGGGTCCCTACTAGGACCCACAAAGCAAACAACACCAACACCTTGCACAGGGAGAAATCGGCCTCACACGGTACGAAGAAAATGAACGGGCCCAGTCAGGCCAAGAGAGACAAAGGAGGAGCGACATGACATCATGTGATGGGTGGCCAGCGAATTGATGATCCAGAAATCACAGGAGACACAAGCTGGCGGCAAAATGAGAGAGACCGCAACAGTGCCAGATGGTGGAACAGAAGAGAAGGAAGACAAACAAAATCCAAGAGGGAAAGTGGGAGACTTTCCTCTCTCAATCCATGGATTATCATCAAGAAAGACTCTGTGGATAGCCCTAGGTAGTGCCCCATAAAGGGCTCCATCACACTTTCAAACGTAGGAATGTGACAGGCCCATCATATCCTCACCTCCCTTAGAACAGAGGTGCATACGTCTAGTGAGGTGATGCTCTAGGGCACGCCTATCATCACGATCTAAATTGGGGCAGAAATTGGCAGAGCAAGATTCGGAGAAATGACCATTGTCGATGGTGGCGATGTCGCCCGCATAGGGAGGCCCATGCTAGGCAGGCCCAGAGGCCAAAGGCACCCAACCCAAGGAAGACTCCTGAGGTGAGACCCACAGTGAGGGTGCCATAGCGGTGCTATATGCAACAAAGAATTTGGGTGCCAAGGAGGAAAATGGTGCCACAGTGGTGGTGGAAGTAGCAAGGGCGGACATGATGACATTCATTGTATCCAACGACAAGACGGGCGTCATCATGAGGAGTAGGAGATTTGGGCATAGAGTTCCCAAAGGCCCCACAATTCTAGCAACTGACTGCTCTAGGAGCACCAGGAGCTTCAGATCCCGTGTCCCCACGGCCATAGCTTTCACCTATGCCGCGGCCTTGACGACCACTCCTACAACGAATGGCACTTGAATGGAGTGTGCAATAGCTGTGGGAGAAGAGGAGGACAAGGGAGAGGATGATGACGCCATAGGAGTAGAGGAGAAAGAGGTAGTGACTACAGCGAGGGTAGCTTGGTGGAGATGCTTGTAAGACAAACCGCAATGAACTCATAGAGAGGTTCAATGCCAGTGGGTGGGTTGAGTGGCACGGGCTCATACGCAAGACGCTTATGCTCAGCTTGCGACACATGTAGATACACGTCACAAAGCTCTCGAATGAGGTATACCACGATGGAGAGGCATACACAGAGTACCTCGTACAGCCTTGCCTATGCCGTGCAGCAAGCGTAGGCTATGCACCCACTATCATGAGAAAAATCATTTGCTCGCATGTACAATATGTTGAGTTGCATAGTCAGAGAACTCTAGGCAGCATGCCTAGTAAACATCTTGCGGCAGTGAATGAGGACTTCCGCCTCCATAGGGTCTGCAGGAGTGCAACACACTGTGTCAACGTTGTACGTACATGTCATGAAGGGGGTCTTCAGGGACACACAAGATGAGGGCGCGTGCGACATGAGGTACTTCAGAGGGCTTAAGGCTGAAGGGAGGTGTGGCTGAAGGATCGACTGAAGCGAGCTCCTCTGGGAGCGGTACTCCCTCAAGGAGTTCCTCAAGGAGCTCTCCCCCTGCCCAAGAGCTGAAGCAAGTCTCCTAAGAAGAGAAAGTGAGTTTCGATGCGGAGTGGGGTGGTGGAATTTCAAATTCAATCTGACGCTAAGACAGGAAAGCTCGAGCAAGGGAGGCGGCTGAAAGAGATAGAGCAAAAGCATCAGTCGTATCACCCACCGCACAAGATGAGTCAGAGGAGTAGAGCACACCAGCAGCAGGGAACACAACAGCAGTAGCACGAATGGCACATAGGTGATACATGACCATGTTAGCCATAGCTGTGGCTAGCTTATTCCTGGCGTTGATTTCATTCTGTAGCTCTTCCTTGACCCACGGACGTGCCGCCTGTGCCTCACTACGGGCGGCCTAAATGGCCTCAATGTTCTCCTCAAATCCCAGCATGTTGAATGCTAGTACAAATAAAACTGTGCATCAGGATGAAAATGCGAAGGAGGAGAGGAGAGGAGGACACGTGCTCACCCAGCTAATGACGCGGCAACAATGAGGAGGGAGTGGGCACCGCTGCCATGGCTGATGACGTGAGCACAACCATCCACGCAGAGATGGCTACCAGCAGGAAGAGGAGGCCGGTGATGTTGGCCACTGCCACAGCTGCAGTCGCAGAGGCGATGAGAACTCCAGTGCTTTGCCTGATGGGCTAGGGTGAGAGGACGACACCGGTTCTAGATGTGCAAATGGATTTGAGTGCACCAGATGTAGCATCGCGGTAGTGGCTGCAGCAGAAGAGGCCACCATGACCTGCGTGGTAACGTTGGCTTCAGTTGCCGTGAGAAGAGAAAGAGACGTTGCTGCCTCCGTCTATGAGACGGTGGCCCAGCCTACATCAGTGCTCGCAACAGCTCTGCTCGCACCGACGGATGCTGAGAAGGTGGCGACTATGCCGACAGCCGCGTCCATGATGGCCCTAGCAAGACTAATGCTATTGGCGCGGGAAGGCAGTTCTGGGACACGCCTGAGACTTCGTAGACCACTGAGGAATATGCAGTGTCACCACTAGCAGTAGTGTCAGGGAGAGGGTTTGGGCCAGTGGGTTGCATACGGAGGTGGAGATGGTGTGGAAGGGAGTTCGTTGGCAGCATAGACTTGTCGGGCAATCTCTTGATCTCTGGCTTCTTCCCTGTGCGCGATGTCATCACGCCAATGATCGAAGGAGAGCATGGAAAATCACCTGGGTATGTAGGGTTCGTCACAGGGCGATGGGGCGTCCCAGCTGGCCCAATCATGCTCCGACCACTCGCGTGCTGCTTCCCTAGCAGCGGTGCGAGGGGATTCAAATTCATCGCTGGAAGGCCCATCAAGAGGTGGGAGATCTAGTGTGACAAGTGAGGGGAGCTAGTTGCAGTTGTACTGGTGATTGCTCATGTAGAACACATGCAAGGCAGAAGCAGAGGATCCGCACGTGGTTTTCCAATAGCACGCTGCACCCCTGCACTGAACGACAGAGATGGCGCAAGTAACAGACCCCACCGGCCCAGCGGATACAACAGATGCTGCAGTTACTGTCACACAGGTGCAAAGGTAGTGGCTGCCGCGGCACAAGCCAGGCTGAAGGGGGGGGGGGGGGGGGGGGG
>SZWC01005411.1:955-12749 GCA_023375785.1 Penium margaritaceum | reverse complement strand
GGGAGAGAGAGAGAGAGAGAGAGAGAGAGAGAGATGAGCGAGGCAATGCCAGTTGCCTGTACAGGCTGCGGCAGCACAGTCTACTACCGCAACCTTCTTTTGGGCTACTGGACTGCAGACGATCAGACTCGGTCATTTCCAGCACCACTGCGACCTCAAGCAGTGCGTGCGAGCTCACACCATGCAGTATGTGGATAGACCCAAATGGAGTGCTCATCAGACTAAGTTTGCAACGTCGCAAAGTTGCAACTATGCGACGTTGCAATGGTCCGTCCACTTCAACCACCCACATCAACCACCAACTTCAACCACCCACTTCAACCACCCACTTCAACCACCTACTTCAACCACCCACTTCAACCACCCACTTCAACCACCCACTTCAACCGCCTTCCAGCAACCCACCACCCACCTAAGCAACCAAGGGTTGGCCTCAACCCTTACCATATCCTACCTAACTACCCACCAATGCTCCAACCCATGCACCTAACCACCGTGCACACACAAGCCCACAGACCAAACCATTGCCGCACCCAAGCACGCAGGCAAACAACCACGTGCACTGGCCCATCGACGCACATGCACTTCATCCAACCATATGTCCGCACTTTTAGGCACGCAAGTGAAAAGACAACACATGCATGCATGCCCCACACCCCCCCCCACCCCCCACTCCCCAAAGAAGAACACGGTGGGCCACATCGAACGTTCTCATAGCAGAGCTCCCTTGGCAGAGAGTAGCTGCCGAGGGGAAGGTTTGCCAGTGCACCACACAGGACAAGTAAACGCCACACACCATCCCACACACCCACACCCACACCCACACCCACACCCACACCCACACCCACCGCCATGACTCCACACTAAAAAATGCGAACACTGGCACATGCCCACCCCCACATCAATGACATACCCGATTGTTGGGCCAAGGCCCAACAATGGGTTGTTGAGCACTGCACAAGCAGTGGCGCAGATGGTCTGCGAGACATGCATGGTTCTGTTCTGTTTCTTCCTACAACGCACCCCGCATAGCGTAGCACTCAGCAGTGAGCGCGGCCCGCACTGTTTCGTTGGGCAGCGGCTTGCCATGCATGCGGTGGTTCATGGCCAGATCCCGCCGGAAAAGGTCGCAAATGCCTGCCGGCGTTGGGCATGAGAACAGGGAGTCCACTCCACTCTCTTTCTGTTCTCCCCCCTCCTCCTCCTCCTCCTCCTCCTCCTCCTCCTCCACCGCCGCATCTACTTCTTCCACTTTCGATTTCCTCTCGTCACCTTCACTCGCACCTCCACCATGGTTCTCTCCTTCCACTCGCAACCTAGCCATGGCAGCAGATGCACAACCCAGAGCACTTGCCACGCCTGCTCTTCCTAGGCCAATGCTGCCGCCGCTTTGCAAACAGCTCTGCCGCAGCTGTGCTTCGCAGCCCCTCGACGCTGCGCTAGAAGACGACGCAGAGTTGGACCCCGTCTGCTGCGAGCGCGCAGGGTCCTGTGAATGTGGACATGGCGCGGGAGCATCTGCATGGGCAGCACCAACGGCACCGCCGGCGGGCCTGCCGGGGCCGCCAGCAGCGCCGCCGCAGCCAGACGCCCCGCCGGTGGAAGGGACGGCCCCTGCACCGGCCGCAGGGCCCACCCGAGCCGCTGGCGGAGGAGGGGGCTGCTGAGCTGCTGTGGGCAGGGATTGGGATTCCGGAGCGGGAGGACAGGGAGGCCGAGGAGGGGGCGCGGCTGCAACGCAGAGCATGTCGGCATCGAGCACCGCAACCTTGTCGTACTGGGTCATGGCGAGGACGGAGAACTTGGTGAGGCAGTTCCGCAGCCACGGCGCGTACATGTGGCCGAACCGCCGCTGCTCGCGCTGCGCGACGCCGCGCGCCGCCTCCACCGCGGGGACCTCCACCACAAAGTCCCACACGCGGCCGAGCGCCGCCGCGGCGTCGGCGGGCACGTCGCCCGTGACCATGCACACGAGGTGCGCGCGCGTGCCCGCGCGCCGAAGCGAGTGCCCCAGCACCAGCGCGCCGCACGCGTACAACTCGCTGCGCATCACCAGCGTCGCCCACGCGTACTTGCTCGCGCGGGGGGGACGCCCGCGGCGACGCCCGCGGCGGCGCCGGCATGGTTGGCCAGGAGGGGCTGCGGTTGGGGCAGCGGTGGTGCTGCTGCCAAGGGCAGCGAGAGCCGTGGCTTTCGCGACAGTATCGGTTGTGGATGAAGGTACGCTCGTGGTGGTGAAGGTGGGCGTGTGAGCCGCTTTGGAACTGCTGCTGGAATGTGTGGCGGTGCTGTTCCTGGTGCTGGTAGTGGTGGAGGTGGAGGCTGGATCAGACGGCATCTTGGTCAGTGACGCACTTGTCCAGTCCCACACAAGGCCTTGCTGCACCTCTTATGCTGCTCTTCCTGCTGCTGCTGCTGCTGCTGCTCCAGCTGCCACTGCCAACAACGTTGCTGCAAAGCAGCAGAGGAGTTGGCTGCTACTGATGAGCCCTTTCCAGTTGCTTTGCCCCAGGCTGACGTCGTCTGCTATTGCTGCTGCCGCCGACGTTGTTGCCACCACTATAGCTGCTGAAAATGCTGCCGCCAGTACTCCTGTTTCTCCAGCTGCTGCTACTCACTGCTGCTGCGGCTGCTGCTGCCACTGCCAATGCCTCCGCTACCGCCACCGCCGCCAATGTTGCCGCTGCTGCTGCCGCAGTTGCTGATGGCCTGATTGCTGCTGTACGTGCTGCTGCCACTATTTCTGCAACTGCCGGTGGTGCTGCTGCTGCTGTGCTTCCTGCAGCTGCTTCTGTTGCTGGTGGTGCTGCTGCTGCTGCTGCCTCTCCTGCTGCTGCTGCTGCTGCTGCTGCTGCTGGTGCTGCTGCTGCTGCTGCTGGTGCTGCTGCTGCTGCTGCTGCTGCTGCTGCTGCTGCTTCTGCTGCTGCTGCTGCTGCTTCTGCTGCTGTTGCTGCTGCCACCGTAGCGGCAGCTGCTGGTGCTCAATCTGCAAACACTGCTTGTGCAGCCTCTGTCTCAGTCCTTCCAATACTGTTGCTCCTGGGGCTACTGCTGGTGGTGGTGCTACTGCTGCTGCCACAGCCACCTCTACTGCCACGGCAGCCGCAGCCGCCGCCGCTGCTGCTGCTGGTGACGCAACTTTTGCTGCTACCAGTATTGCCCCTCCTGCTGATTCTGCTCCTGCTCCTGTTGCTGCTCCTGAAGGTACTGTTGTTGCTGTAGCTCCTTTCGCTGTTGTTGCTGTTGCTGGCGAAGCTGCTGGTGAAGGAGCTGCTGCTACTGCTGCTTCTGTTGCTGCTGCTGCTTCTGCGGCTGCTGCTGCTGCTGCTGCTGCTGCTGCTGCTGCTCCTGCTGCTGCTGCTGTTGGTGCTGCTGCTGCTGCTGCTCCTGCTGCTGCTGCTGTTGGTGCTGCTGCTGCTGCTGCTCCTGCTGCTGCTGCTGTTGGTGCTGCTGCTGCTGCTGCTCCTGCTGCTGCTGCTGTTGGTGCTGCTGCTGCTGCTGCTCCTGCTGCTGCTGCTGTTGGTGCTGCTGCTGCTGCTGCTCCTGCTGCTGCTGCTGTTGGTGCTGCTGCTGCTGCTGCTCCTGCTGCTGCTGCTGTTGGTGCTGCTGCTGCTGCTGCTCCTGCTGCTGCTGCTGTTGGTGCTGCTGCTGCTGCTGCTCCTGCTGCTGCTGCTGTTGGTGCTGCTGCTGCTGCTGCTCCTGCTGCTGCTGCTGTTGGTGCTGCTGCTGCTGCTGCTCCTGCTGCTGCTGCTGTTGGTGCTGCTGCTGCTGCTGCTCCTGCTGCTGCTGCTGTTGGTGCTGCTGCTGCTGCTGCTCCTGCTGCTGCCGCTGTTGCAGCCGATGCTCTTGATGCTACTGATGGCACCGCTGCTTCTATTTCTACTCTTAATTCTCCTCCTGCTGCCGCTAGATGGTACTGCTGGTGCTCCTGTGTGTTCACGTCCGCTGTTGCCGCGGCCGCCGCTAATACTGCTACCGCTGATTCCGCTGCCGCCGCTTTTTCTACTGCGCTGCTGCTGCTCCTACACCAAATCCTGCCGCTGCTCCTGCTGCTGCCGCTGTTGCTGCAGTTCCAGTGGCGATATCCACTGGTTTCTGCTCGTGTTCGAACTCAGTGGATATCGCCGATTAGTAGTCGGCCGAATTCCACTGTACCCACTGTTTGGGCCTCCTAATAGTCTGCTCGCCAATTATCACACAAATTCTCCCCGGTACTCACTTTACACGAGAAAGACTTGCTGTACCAACTTTTCTCGGAGCACGCCGAATTGTGCGTACCATACCCACTATCAAGAACGAATGTGTGCCACACCGGTCAGGTATGAATTGATTCAAAGCATTGGGTATGATTGGGTACAATCATTTTTTACGCGTCATTGTCTTTATAGGACATTTCGACAACCTATTCAATGAAACCGCGACTCATGTTCCAAGGGATTCATTAGACGCTGAGTACAAGTCAAGACCAAATGCAAATGTTTAGAAAACGATGATTCTCCCGAGCTTTCAAAGCTTGTTTCAGCGGAGGATTTCGAATTCTCAAAGCCTGCAATTGTTTTATCCGTGCACTGCCTCACTGACTCATGTTGTGACCTCTCTGCTGATGCACATGCTTGTGCAGACGACTGACTAAATGGACGTTTAAGCCGACGGGGCGTTGCTCACTGGAGTGGACGTGTCGCCGTGAAGCCAAGCGTGTGGTTCTCCTTCTCCTCGTGCTTCTGATACAGTACCCTCGCACGACCAGCTCCATCTGTAGCTACCCTTGGCTCTCACGTCATCAAAAGTCGTAGTTGACTCTCTATAGTCGACGCCTGACTTTGGGCAGCCGTAACTCCTTGTAGTTGTTTTTCTTCCTGATCTTGACTACACGACTGTGTTCATAGCGTGAATGCTTTGGTATGGTCCAGTTTTTACGCAAAATAGACAACGCCCGGGTTTTAGGTTGTTTAGTGTCTGGTAGTGCTCACCTAGGAAATTCTGCCAAACAGGATAATGCTATGATTTTCCTGGTTGGCTGGTTTTCTGAGTAACAAGCCTCATAGAGTTGAGGTGAGGCTAGAACTGAGAGGGGTCGTAGTTAGTTGCTCATTCTTCATTCCTAATCAGTCATTGCTTCATTCTAACTGCAATCTGGCGCTAACAGGCTATGGAAAGCTTGTGACCTGAGCTTTCCAACGAGCCTTTATGAGACACGCTTTATGTCCGTCTGAGTCCAGTGTAGTCGGGCATAGGAGACGTGGGTGGCTGACGCAATTTGCATTTGCGTCTCCTCCTCGTTTGTGTGCCTTCCAGGAAGGTACGAGGATGGGGCAGTAGCTACAAACAGTGATCCTCCCTCCTTCCTCTCCCTCTTGGGTGTCTGCGACTACCGCTACAGTTGCTCCTTGTTGTTCCAACCGTGTCTGACACTATTATTGCTGCTATTGCTACGTCTTTGCTACTGCTGCCATTGCTACTGCTACCACTACTACTGCTACTATTGCTCTTGATACTGCTATGGGTCACTCACACCTCTGATTGACGTCTCCACGTGCGTTGTCGCCAGCGGGTTGCCTGATGTCGCTTTGCTGGCCACTCATCTACTTGCATCAAACGTAGGGGTCAAAAGTGTCAGAAAAATCAGGCAGCATTTCCCCTAGCCCAGTGGCCGTGGGAAAATTTTGGATGCCGCCACCAAGCAGGACACAACTGCCAGAAAAAAAATCCGACAGCATTTCCCCTACACCGGTGCATATGGAAGGTCCGCCGGCGTAGTCTCTAACCTATACGCCACTCTTGCAGCCTACAGTACCATTACAACAGCAATAGTATGCTTTGGTGCAACCGGTGTACTACCTACTGCCTCTGTCCCAGTGGAGCTCGTATCCCCCATCCTGAGCTGTGACCCTGCAGTCTGCGGTGCCCGTCGACTCCGCCGCTTGAATCCGCTAGCTACAAAGCCTCATCACCACGCATCTCGGCATCCTGCCTCTTCCCCAGGGAAGTACGAGTTCTGGGACTGCTGGCTGAGAGGTTTCCCACTGCTAGATTGAGACTGACCTCCGAGGAGACCTCAAGGAAGCCGTGTGTTGTTTTACGGGGCCGGCTTTGGATGATGTAGCCTACTTGGATCACTAGCATGATCATTTCGTCTCTGTCCCGTCTGCTCAGCTTGCGACCTTTGTCTCCCTTCTTGCATCCTGTTTTGTCGCTTACTAAAACGTCATGGCATCTGTCCCCGACCCTGATGGCACTTGGATCATTGACTCCGGGGCCACGCATCACATGATGTCTTGTCGCCAGGCGTTCAGCAAGATTGGTCCCATTGGGAATGTTCACACTGTCCGGATGGGGCCCGGGCAGATCTTGCCTGTCCTTACAGTTGGCGTTGTTCATTTTCGCAGTCCGTCCTGTGACGTCTTCGTGACTGATGTACTGTATGTGCCGGGTGTGGAACTTAGTCTCTTGTATGTCACGGCTCTGTACCTCATGAGCATGGACGTCCGTCACTCCTGTGGCATTGGCACTGTCTCCCTCCTCCCGTCCTGTCAAGTCATGTTCCATGCTATTTTTCATGACAAACTCTAGCACGTCATTTGACTTCCTTCATCCGTGAGCGACCAAAAAGTAAACCTCAGGTAAGATTTCTTCAACCAACACAATCCGTTAGATGGCTAGAGCAGGGGATTGGTCTATATCACCATCGCTGGTAGAAAACAACATCTCCCTCTGGTCGAGCAATCCACGATGCAACAACGGTTCCCGGAAGTAGCAGAGATGGAAGCAATAGAGGAAATTGTGGTAGCCATAAAGCACCAACGGATATCTGTGGACATGGCCAAGAAGTGCCTCAAGCTTAGAGCTCAAGTGTGGCGGGTCCACATGGAAGCAGGGAAAAGAGAAAGAAATTGTAGTTGCAAATATGATGAAAGCAACCTCGACACTTGAAAATTTCCAAGCACTACTGGAGGAATTTGCAATTTTTATTGAGGATTTCAAAGGTGTTTTCCCCAACGAACTTCCCCATGAGCTACCTCTGAATCGAAACATCATCCATCAGATATACCTAAAGCCTGGCAACAGACCGACAGTGAAAAGGTCCTATCGGGTGAGCGATCACGAGCTAACCAAATTCAAGGAGCATCTAGACAAGATCATTGGTTCATCAGACCTTCCACGTCACCATATACGGCACGTGTACTTTTTGTGAAAAAGAAAGCTGGAGAGGTGCGGATGTGTGTGGACTATCAAGCATTGAACGAAGTCATCATGAAGAATTGCTACCCTCTTCCACGAGCAGACAAAAAATTTGACGAACTCCGTGGGGTCCAAAGTTCTAGCAAAATTGACCTACGTAGCGGCTATCATCATATCCATGTATTGGAAAAGGACGTCAAGAAGACAACATTCCGTACTAGATACTTGCACTTTGAGTTCACGGTCATGTCCTTTAGACTTACAAATGCTCCTGCACCATTAATGGCGGCGATGAACAAATTCTGCCTGTACCCCAATATCTTTGTAGTCGTGTACCTTGCCAACACCCTTGTGTACAACCACACCCCGGAGGAGCAGAAAGGACATCTTCTCATGCATCCTCGTAAAACCATCACTAGTCATGCCAACAAGATTTCCCTGAATGTCTAGTTCAACCAATTGTGTATTCGCGGGGATGAGTCCATTGATGTGTATTCGACCCATTGTTCATGCCTCTTGCGTGACCTTGACAAAGCCACACCAGGCAGCTTTTTGCTCCTCTCTCAATTTTGGCTGGCCTAATCCTTGAGCTGTCTGATCTGTACATGTATGTTCCTCGCATCGAGCTTGATTTTCTTTCCATTAAGCCTTTTTCACACATCTCAGCCCCTGGTACCAGCTCCCTCTACGAGTTCACAGCAGGTTGTATCACAGATTGGTGGAATAATCTGGAAGAGAAACATGTCCACCAGGAGCACTCACACTCCACCAGTAGTCACGTACTGCAACTGTGGGACCTTACAACATTCTGATCCCAAGTTTCTTGCACCCTGCACTTAAGGGAAACTGGGGCAGCCTTAAGGGAGGTGATCAGGCTCACCAAGAGCTGCCTAGGCACGACCAATTATTTGTGAGAGGGAATTGCAAGTTTTATAGACAGAAGTTTTGGAAACCAATGTAGGATTGCAGAGAATGTGAATGTCTGAATGGACTCGTGAGTCAGAAATTACATAACAATGAAATTCTCGTTTTGCTAAGGGAATACTGAGGTGCACTCTGACAAAATTGACCCTCTAGCACAGTCTCCTCGCCTAACGGGATGAGCGACTGTCACATTGTCATGCATGAGAACTATGTCTCCCACGACATGCATGACCAATAACATTGAAAAGGTCCCTTAAGGTCTTCCTGTCAGCATTTGTTGATTCCCTTAACATGTTTCCTCTTGTGGTTGTGAGTGCGCATGGCACGTAGGTCCAGCGAGTGGAGACGGCACATCGTGAGCCTGTGTCATCCGAGCGTGTCGTCTTATCATCGACCGAGATGTGCCCCAACGTACTCGTCTCCACCCTGGCCACGTGACCCACAGTGCCTCCCTACTAGACTCCATTCCTGAATATCTTTACTTGGACAAATGTACCCGGGTTGCTCCTATGAGACGTGGAACAGTCCCCCTTTCTGGAGGGTGGTTAGGACAACTGTAGGTCTGTTTTGGGCCTCTGTTTGACCTCAAACAGGTTTCATTCTGTTCCTTAGGCTCTCCTCATGGTATCAGAGCTAGGTCCCGGGCCTGAAATAGTTGTGACAGAGGCATAGCGGAGGAAAAAGGGGGCGGCTAGCGAGATCTGCGCGGTAGTCCACGGGACCTATGGCCGCGGGCTGTTGCGAGGCATGCGACGGGGTGCCGAACGGCTCTAAGGGTGTTCCCTAAGGCCACGCAGCAGGCCGAGAGGGGTTGGAGCCCTGTGTGGCTCACATGGTGGCAATTGGAGGGCTAATCATCCCTCTAGGCATCCCAAGGGCCACCCAAACTGAGGCTGGCCGTCCAAGTGGGGTGTGAACGGGCAAGGAAAGGGGTGGGGGACTGGTTGCAGGTATCCCAGGTGTTCTACTGGCGTTTCCCCAGAGCTTAGGGCTCTCATCCAAAAACTGGGCCCAAAGTGGGCCTGGCGAATTGCTGCAAAAATTTTCTCGGCCAGTAGGAGCATTGTCTGATCACTGCCGGCATCCCTATCAGTGAGAATGTCAAATGCAGGGGGAAAGTGTAGTGGGTGGAAGGATCGATGGTGCTCAAGAAGGCAATTTCGGTGATCCATCGGCAGTGATCCATTGCCGGTGACCCTTACGGCCGCCGCTGTAGCTCAATTGGGCTGAGGATCTAAGGATCTGTCCCCGTCGTAGTTGGGAACACTAGACTTCCTTGTGAGGAAAGACCTATTCCTAGATTGGTCTGCTGAGCACGGTCTCGAGACCTACTACCCCCAGCCAGCACCGAACATAGCTGATGTGCAAACCCTCCTTTGTGCCTTTAGTGCACTCCGTCGTGCGCTTCCCGACATGCAGTCATATGCCCTGCAAGAGTACCGCTTTGGGGGCAAAGGAACTGACTCAGCTGATTCTCGCACAGGCGATCCCCGCCCACATAAGGCATGGCAACATTTGACCACTCGTCAGGAGGAGCAGGCCATGATGTTTGTCATAACACTACGAGACAATCTGCACAATCTCTATCCCAAACCCAGAGCACCGGTAGCTAACTACTAGGATGAGGCCGTGGACATTCGACGGTGTCTGCTGGGTCTAGGCGCAGCATGCTCCATTCTGGAGTGGCTGGATGTGTTGTTGCTGCACCTGGACGAGCAGTACAGAGGCTTCTGCCGTGATGTCTTCCGCCGCTATCCAGTGGCGGAGATTGAGAGTGTGGATCTGTCAGCCATCTTCACTCAATTACGCAACTATGAAGACATCCTGAAGGGTGAAGCTCACGATGTAGTTGGAGTCATCCCAACTGCCTATCTCCACCTGGGCCCCTCAGGCGTTACAGCAACATCCAATCATGTGACTCACACGCAGACTGGAAGTAGTGGTGTAGGAGGGAAAGGCAGGGGTGATGGTTGCCGGGGAGGTGGCCGCGGAGCTCAGAGGTGCAGCTTCTGCATCAAGGCGGGGCACTTTTGGCGTAGGTATCCCACAGTGCAGCAGCAGATGATGCATACACAACAACAAAAGCAGCCACAGCAGCATCAGTGGCAGCAACCACAGCCGCAGCAACGTTAGTGGCAGCAGCTACAAGAGCAGCAACGTCAATGGCCTCGATAGCCACAGCTCCAAACTCCCTTTCCGACATTAGGCCACTGAGTACAGGACCCAGTGGCGGTGTGTCAGCTGTGATACCCTTTGGTGCAACAACAGTAGGGCCGCTGATGCAACAAACTGTCTATCATGTTCCATACTACGCACCGCCCTTCCCGAGTGTTCCGGGCCCTGTACCGTAGTGGGCCTAGAGCGTGTATGCAGAGACGGCGCACCCACAGCAGCCGGTTGCTCCACCACCCAGATATGGCTAGGCGGTTCCACTAGAGGCTCAGCCTCTCGCGACGACTGCCATGACTTATGCAACTATTCCGCCACTTCCGTCTCATGAGAGGCTAGGGCACACCCATGTCACTACGAGTAATTCTCTTCCCTTGCATGAGTGGTTGTTTGACGCAGAAGCATCGCATCACATGTCCCCGCATTGTCAGTTATTCGTTGCACTACACGCAGCGCATGGTGTGGAAGGTGTGCAAACTGGATCTTGGGAGATCCTTCATGTTGAGGGTGTGGGTACAGTTGCATTGCAAGCATCGGGAGGACAAGTAAGCTAACATGTCCACCGTAACGCAGAAGCAAAGATGTGTGCTTTATGATGCTATGAGTATGCTGCTGGCTGATGGGCCCCTGCATGCTGACATGCTATACCGACTGACCCTCTTTCCTTTTATCCATACACACTCATACCGGCCGCAGACGCATATCATGTATGTCAGTGATGCGAAGCACACTGAGCTGATTCCTCGCAGACAGGCACAAATTAACATAGATGCCGTCACAAACATGTTGAAGCATGCCTCTGCCCATGGTATCCAACCGAAATTCTTTGCACACGGACTCAAAGATGGGACTTGTCTTGAATGCCATGAAGGCAAAGCACACAGACAAACTTTCCACAAGTCCTCAACTGACAGCACGACACACCTTGCCTTGGCGCATGCGGACCTCACAGGATCAATGCATGTGCCTTCTCTACAATACGGATCACTGTGTGTCTTGACTCTTACAGATGACTACAATCATTTCCGTTGGGCCTTCTTGCTGAAGACCAAGGCAGATCCCTAGCCAGTGTTGGCCTTGGCCCATCGCCCATCGATGCCCATCGATGCCCATCGATCCATCGATGGACCCCCATCTGGGGGCATCGATGTGGCCCCTCATGCAAGGGGCACAGAATTCCCAGAACTGCACAGATGCTTTGGTTTTGGGCACATTCACAACATGTATATGGCATTCACACCTTCTACATAAGTACATTAAAAACCAGAATGACACCATTATCATTGTTTCATCCATTCCATGCACTGTGGCATTGCAATCCATAATGCATCAGTCACATTCATATCCTACTATCCACACACATTCATGTGGCCTTATGTACAATGGTTTGCAACTATTAGCAGTTGTATGACTTCTCTTCATCCATGTCCACTTCACAGACTACATTGCTTGAATCTCCAAACAAGCACAAGCAAATATTGCAAAGGGGAGTGGAGCAAACATTGCTTGATAGAATGATCCA
>SZWC01005410.1:142315-155994 GCA_023375785.1 Penium margaritaceum | reverse complement strand
CCGCCATTCCCTCCGCCACCCAGCCCACCACCTGCACCACCACCGTCGCCGCCGCCCTCACACCCTCCGTCTCCTCCGCCACCCAGCCCGCCCCCTTCGCTGTCGTCGTCACCGCCGTCATCGTCCCCTCCATCCCCTCCGCCACCCAGCCTCCAACTCCACCACCGTCGTCACCGCCGCCTTCCCCCCCGCCATCCCCTCCGCCGCACAGCCCTCTCCTCCGCTGCTGCCATCGCCTCCACCCTCGCCTCCACCTCCCAGCCCGTCCCCTTTGCCGTCGCCACCGTCCCTGTCATCTTCGCCCCCGCCCTCGCCCCCCCCGGTCGCCTCTGCCACTGCCCCCATCACCACTGCCGTTGTCCCCGCCATCCCCACCACCGCCCAACCCACCCACTTCACCACCGTCGTTGCCACCTCTCTCACCCCCGCCATCCACTCCGCCACCACTGTCACAGCCACGTTTGCCCCCGCCATCCCTTCCGCCACCCAGCCCACCCACTATGTCGTCACCCTCACCGCCCCCCTCACCTCCCCCATCCTCTCCACCATCTAGCCTGCCTCCTCCGCTAATGCCATCCCCGCCACCCTTGCCGCCACTATCCCCTCCACCGCCCAGCCCATCCCCTTCGCCGCCACCACCCTCTCCGGCGCCCTCGCCCCCCCCCGTCGCCTCCATCACCCAGTCCGCACCCTCCACCACCCCTGTCTCCGTTGCCGTCGCCCCCGCAGTCCCCCCCACCACCTCGCCCGCCCATTTCACCTCTCCCGCTGCCGCCACCCTCACCGTCACCCTCACCATCCCCTCTGCTGCCCAACCCACCTCCTCCGCTGCCGCCATTGCCGCCACCCAGCCCATCATCTCTGCCGCCGCAACCGTCGCCACTGCCCTTGCCCCCGCCATCCCCTCCACTGCCCAGCCCACCCCTTCCCCCATCACCACCGTTGCCGCCACCCTCGCCCCCGCCATCCCCTCCACCGCCCATCCCACCCCTTCCCCCATCACCGCCGTTGCCGCCACCCTCGCCCCCGCCGTTCCCTCCACCACCAAGCCCGCACCCTCCACTGCCCCCATCACCGCTGCCATCGCCCTCGCTGTCCGTGCAACCGCCCAGCCCCCCCTCTTCACCGCCCAGCCCGCCCCCTCCTCAGCCACCCTCGCCAACGCTCTCGCCCCCGCTTTCCCCTCCGCCACTGCCTCCACTTTCTCCACCACTTCTTAGCATTCCCCCTCCAGCCCAAATGCCTCCACCATCTCTGAGCCCTCCCCCCTTTCCATCTCCACCTTCACCTCCACGTGCAACAATGCAAGCTCTGAGACCTCCACCAGCTCCAAGTGAGTTTCTATCCTTTGCATCTACTAGTTCCCATCATTCTTGACATGTCTTTTGTGCAGCTTAGCCTGTACATGCTTGAGATATTTCCACGAGAGATGATCAGGAATCTTACTTCCTGAACACACATTCAAACACTACGTAGGCTATGCACTTAAGTTTGGCATTGTACAAGGCGTGGTTCCAAAAGTTGCTCTAACGGAGGTCTTTGTGATACCTTGTCCTTGAATTATAATGCAATTATACCTCTCTGCTTCTATCCTCACTTTCCTTCAACTTTACTCCCTGCATGTGCTACAGCGTGTGATACTGTACGTGGAGTTGCCTACAATGGCCCGGGCGTGGGCATTCAAACTGTCACAAGTATCGGAAGTTGTTGCAGCCTCTGCTGGAGAACAAGTGAATGCAAGGCGTTCACATACAACACAGTGACGCAGACATGCTCCATGTACGCCAGTGTTCGTGGATTTGAAGTTGCTCCAGGCAACCGTCCACAAGTTATTTCCGGATTGCGATAGCCTGGTGAGTAGCTTATTTTCCTTTTTCTTTTGTAGTAATGCCGTCTGACTGATAAGAATGTACAGTATTCTGTACAGATCAAGGTGTCATCTCTGCACGGTGCACGAACTGCGTGACGTAGACCCAGACCTTGTTGGTCAGCCAAGTGGTAGGACAGGTTCCCAAGGGGACCCTTTCCGGTCATGATGTCCCAAACAAAGAAGCAGAACATTGACAACATGGGGTGGCGGTCAATCTTGATCTCCTTTGTCTTCAGCTCAAGAGCAGTGTTGGAATCGTCAGCGAGGCCCATGAGGGCCGTCGAAATCACCACCATGGTACAGAGGGTCCTCAACCTCACTGAGGGGGGCGCCAGCAACGCTGTAGCCCTCAACGGCGCCAATCAGGATCATCGGGCAGGCCCAGATGTCCATGGTGAACTGGGCGTGGATCAGGCTGGGGTAGTCCACACCTCCTTCAGAGAAGGGCTGAACCGCAAAGTTTTGCCAAATGACACGCTGTTCTTTGGCAGCATCTCATGGAAGATGCGGCCCAGAGCGCCGAGCACATTCCAGCAAGCGTGGATCACCTCCAGCACCCTGTTCTCTGCAAATGTCTCGGGGTTGAAGGAAAGACCCCCCGTGTCCCAGCCGTAATCCCGGGGCAACTCGCTGGACAGAGGACCCAGGAACTTGGGGCGGTCAGGGACAAAGAAGGGGCTGCTCCAAACGGATACCTATGCAAGAAAGGGCATTTTTCCAAGCAGAGTATTCTGAGCATGTGTCAGGAGGCAAACCTCCAGTTTGTGCCACCACCCCGTGCTGGAAGAAAACCCTACTCAAAACTCCTGAATGTCATTTGAGGATGGTTTGGATAAAGGTTTGGAAAAGCATGAGGGAAGTGACAAATCCCAACTTCCGGGACAGATTTTCCAGGTCAGCTCTGGCCCTTTTGAGAAACTCGGTCCACATTGCACTATACGGACCATTCCTCCCCACTCCTTCAGCTGAAAGTGCCAGCTAAAACCTTTCAGCTGAAAGAAAGTTTAGCTGAAAGTATTTTCCCCGGGATTGGTAGAAAAGCATGCACAGATTTCGAACTAGTGTTTAATCAAACATCACTCATGTGTGTACGTGGGGTGGGTGGAAACGGAAAGGGGAGGGTAACTTTGCACGCCTGATATGTATACTCCACTGATTATTGATATGGTCTTCTTTGGTTCTACGTCCTTGATGACCATTTTTTTAAAGGTGACTTCTGTCAGAATGGTTGTCGACCACGATGGCTGAACCAAGGGAAGGAGATGTGCAAGGGCGGGAGCGTCTGCCACGCTCAGGCGTATTGCGGGACAACAAGGAAACCACGTTTCCAGTGTGCATGCCTTGGCAACAAGATCCCAATATGCGATGAAGGCGGCTTTTTGAAAGGATGTGCCGTGTTCCGACGATCACCCCAGGATACAACAAAAAGGACATTTTGTCCCAGGTAGCCAGGTCACTTATGAAGTTATGGGATGTTTGTGGAAAGTGCAACTATGGATCAAAGAGTATGGTTGCTTTCCCGGAGGCATGCTTCTATGGAAGAATCATTCATGTGCACTACCACTCACATGTCCCTATCACATTGTCCCATCCAACAATGAATTTTATCAACTGAACATCGATCTCTTCCACCACATGAAAAAATCATGATCATTCCCTTTTTGGTGTGGTTTGCAAGTGTCAATTTCAATGTGGTGCATAATTGAACCTCATGTACTTGTCACATGCATTTTTTTCTAGAGGATATGCACCCATGTGTGAAGTGCATGGTTCAATCCATGCAGTGGGTGGAAGGAGTGGGGCTGTCCCCACTCCTTCCACCACAGCCTTGTGTGCTTTCATGATTGGCAAAGGGGAGAATCTGGAGCCTTTGGTGGAAGTGGGTCACACTCGTGTAGCTCACAGGCGTACGTACAACAACCCCATGCCCGGCTTCAATCCCATCCATCTCAAACATTCAGAGGACAAGGTCTAGAAGCAATGTAGATCCAAGCCTAGCCCTGGCTGGCCCAAGGACGCAAGGTGGGAGCGTGAAACAGTAGAAAGAAGAGGTATATTTGCCGACAGTGTGTGCTGTGCGGCCATACAAAGTCAAAGTGTACCAACAAGCTGCCGCGGTCCAGCAAGCAGTTGACATTGGTGCAGCATAGGACGACGAGCCTGTTGAGGTGGATGATGACAAGTACATGTGAACGGTAAGAAATTCATACATGTACGTCTACTTTTTTTCTTATTTCATTGTAATTTAATTCAGGCTACATGTGCATGTTCTAACTGCCCTTTTCATACGCATTGTTCCCTAGTCTGTGCAGGTGAAAACGTTTATGCTCTAGAAATGCCCAGGTCTGAGTAAAGGTGGCCACCTTTACTTAGGTGAAATTTAATAGTAAAAGAAATATCCACAACACGATTCAACAAGGCATGAAGGGCAGTGAAATATCTAAAGATCTTTTTCAACATTGCACTACTGCTGGTGTCCAGCACTTCTGTTCAGTGACCACCAACGCCTTCATGGGAAATTCAGAGTGCTCAGTAGGAGTGTCTTGTCATTCTTGGCTAGAGTGTGCACTATGCCATTTTGAAGTTATGGCCTATCATTCCTTGTGTCCATGTGACAAAGGTTTGTTACTTCACATGTCCAGCGCAAGAGGACTTGTTTGACTGCTCAAGTGTCACGAAGACGTAGACAAAGATGGGGATGTCTTCTATGATGTCGACAGTGACATGGAATATGAAGACTGTGCTGAAGATGTTGATGATACATTTTCTCCAAAATGTAACTGCCCTTGTGTCGTGCATGTGACATCATTAGTTAACTTCATTCCTTTCCTCTTCCGGTTAGAGAGTGGTTCTTTGGACACCCATGATGAGATCTCTGCAATACATTTTCTTTCAAGTTTTTGCCCATTTATGACAGCTGTTGGTTTACAAAAATCGTCCATGTCTGACGCATACAAAATCTTTATAAATCAGTATTTCAAGTTGACTATGAATGAAGGTAGGAATTTCCTTCTATGTTGATAATTCATTCTTTCCATTTACGGTTGGCATTGTGTATCCACAAAATCATATCACTTGTAACAACAGACCCACCTCACTGCTTAAAACATGCTCCCCACATGCCTTATCTCTTGCAAAAAACTGTGTGGCATCATCGAACCATGGCAACGGCTTCCCTTCCAGCTTTCCCTGTTCAGGATTCTTGTTACGCACCTCTTCCCATTTCTCCGGTGACAACTCAATGTGCCATGTCCTACGGTTCAGTCCAGTCCCACTTTGTCCTACACGGCCATAAGCTAGCTTCCAACGTGCAGCAATGTTAGCCAACCTGGACCGAACCTGAATCCTGGTGAGGTCCTCCATCACGCAGAACTCACGGGACAGGTGGGGTGCGATGTGGTCGTGGAACTTGGTCATCAACCCGCTGGTGCCATGGTACTCGCCCACGTATGCGAGAGCCACCTTCACGAGCATGCAGTCCCGCTCGACCGTCCAGAAAATTTTTCCAAGCTGCCCGGCGACGGTGCGGTCAGAAGCTGGAGCCTTCTCCCCCGGCTGGATGGAGGGCGTTGACATGGTTTGACCCATCGCCATGTTCGGGGCGGTCTTCGTGTGCATGGCCTGCTTGTTCCACCCACGAACCGGAGTGATGCCCGCGTCAAAGTAGCATCACGAACATGGAGTGAGGGAGACGTGGAGTCCACGGGCGAGTGCGGCGTGATCGTCGCCCACCAGCGGTGCTTGGTTGTACTCCACTTCACCATCGGGCGCCTCCTACGCTCCCTTGCGGTTACGACGCATGTGTGCAAGGAATGGGATGTGGTTCAAGGAGGAGCCTTGAGCCACAGAGGGAGCCGGTGACAGCGTGGGCATGCTGGTGAAGCAAATGGCAGAGTTGGAGGTGGAGGGTTATGCCATGGTGAAGGACGAAGGCGTCAAGGGCGACAGAGCTGTAACAAGTACTGTGAACTGTCGGCCTTTGTGCATGGCAAGCACCGAGGTGGCGACTCGACTATGCGGTTCGGACAGGGTTGCGCGTCGGTTCAAACGTTTGCATTTGGATGCTCAAAATACAATTTTTCACGAAATCTGAATCCATCAATCGGTACCGCTAGATTAATTAAACGTCTATTTTGTACGTACATTCAACTTCAATGAAATTCAGTCACGTAATCCCCAGTTTACTACACTTTCCGTGGCTTCATCGACCGCCAGAAGTCGGCTAAGAATTGTCAAACATCACCGATTTTTCTGGCGGGATCGCAACAATCCTCGTAAACTCGCTCACTTCCATGTTAGCTTGCCACGCACACGTGGCACACGCGAAAGGTCGTTGAATACTGAATCCAGCGAGTGCGGAACTCGTCAGCAGTCGCGATGACGGGTGTGTGGAGCTTCAAACGACGGAATCGTGCGAACACCTTGGCTGGGGGTTGGGGTCGAACTGGAGCTCTCTATTTTTGGGGGGAAGGGCCTGGCTGGACTTCCCGATAACACCTCTCCACAAACCCGGGGAAGGAGCGGGGGAGGGGGGGTAAATTTCAGTTAAATGTTTTTAAATAGAAATCGTTTTGGATGTTTTCAGGAGCCAAATTTATTACCGAATAAATATGCATTTTTAACAACGTTTTAAACGATTGGCGTATTTTGTTCAAAGCACATACGTTCCGCTCAGCGTAACACTAGGGCGGATGTTGCTTATTCTTTTGAGGTAGGGGCGAATGGGGCTTATTGTTCCACGTCAGGGGCAGATGGGAGTTTTTTTTTCAACGTCAGGGTACATTAGGGCCATGGGTGACAAAAAGGGGTTAATGTATATTTTAATTGTATATTCTTACTCCGTCGAATGTCCCGTTCCCGCCAATATCAGCCTCCCAAGGTGGCGGTAGTGCTCACGGCTTACTCTGCGGCAGCCTTTGCGGTAAACCCAGAAAGCCTGCCATTGGTTTTGCACCGGAGTCCGGCGACAATGCATCTTACCCTCATGCCTTGTTCTCATGCCTTTTCTTTGTATTGGAGGGCGTCAAACCTCTGCCAATGCAAAAACTTTTGTTGTGGACAGTTTCCAGGAAAAATGTGAGATAAGTTGACTAGACAATCCTGTGCCGGGCTCCGCCCTCATGCGAGGTGATGGGCCACTCGAAGCTCCCAAACATTTGAGCCTACCAACTTTCTGACCCAACGGAAGGTCCAACGTGATTACAGTGTTTGAAGTTCTGAGCTGAGCTGAATGGCACGGCGGTCCTTGTGACGCCCGTGCAATTCTGGTCGTCCAAGTTTTCTAACGTTTGCAAATGTTTGTTTATGGTTCATTGGTGAAGCTCGAACTGAGACTTTCACCAAGAAGGTTTGGTTTGATTTCACGTTTTCTATGATCATCTGGTGGATTTCACATTCTTTGAGGATAATGCATATGTTTTTGGTTACAGAAAACATCTCCCCTTGAAATCTTGCTGTTCGGGTGGCCTATGAGGTGAGAATTTTATGTCAGGTCGGAGCTTGGTGCTTTACCGGTGGATCAAGCATATGGTCATAGCGGATCGTCACATTTATGAGGGGAACATTTCCAAAATGGGCATAATAACCCTTTTCCCCAATCCGTGAGGCGGTTGGTGACGCCCTACCCAGAAAACAAATTACATTAATGCCCTGCCCAGTGACTTAAAAAATAGGTCAGCCCTGACCACTTCTTCACCATGCTTGATCAGCGGCATGTGGCACTGATCGAGTGAAGTGAGGTGGGGCATGTCCACCCCCTCGTGATTCTTGCTCCCATGCAAGAATCGTGATCAAGCAATGACCTGTTTGGTTTTTTTCCGACAAGGAAACCCCAGGGTTGATTTAGGGTTTTCTATGTTTTGTGCAGGCGGAGCTTGCATAGAACATAAACCCTACATCAAACCAGGGGGTTTGCGTGTCAAAAAGAAAGAAAAGACAGGTCATCGCTGGATCACAATGGAGCAAAAACATTTGTTTTCGATATCGTGCGGAAACGCTTGTTCTTTTCCCCACAAGAAAACCCTTCTACCTCTAACATTCAGACCATAATCAAGAAACACCCCCATTTAAATTAAGGGGTTTAGGGTTTTCTTTTTGCACGGGCTTCTGCTGGGCCCCGTGGTAGCAGGGCCCAGGAGGTTACCTTTCAACGCATGGGGAGTCTTGGACCCCCCGTGCAAACCAAATGCAAACCCCACCCTCGAACATTCATAAACCCCTCGAATGATGGGTTTGCTAATGTTCAAAAAACTTGATGATATCCACATGTCGACACCACATCGCATGCAGCGTCGATATCCTGCGATTCCTCGTTGTTCGTGGGTAAAATGTTACTATTCTCAGGTCACTGGGTAGCGGAGTCTTATTCTTCTGAACATCGAGTACATTAGATTTATTCTTTCACATGCTGGGTAGCGTATACACACAGTCAAATTTCATGGGTAATCCATATATGTACCCTTTCAACAAAGGCGCTCGCCATGCCCCGATGTCTAGGTCTTTGCCATATATGGGCTTACCCCGATGCATTGATTTTGATTTAAATTCTATGTGTTGAGGGCGGGACGCAACTCAACAAAGTCATCTGCGGGAGCTTGTAACCGTTGCCAAATCGGCCAAAAGAGATTGAAAAAAATACGAAGAATCAAATGAAACCTGCCAATTCCTTGTGAATTGGTTGTGATTTTTGCTTACGTGGCATTGCTCCCACATTGTGGGTAACACCTTTCCCACAAGACAAAAACAAACAAAAGAAAACAATTATAAAAAACAAAACAAAATGAAACAAAATTCCTGGGATGAAGACATTCATCCAAAATCAGTTTTTTGAAACATTCTAAGTAATATTTAATTGAGATCTACGGTGATCGATCATACCTTTCCCTCTCACTGCCAGGACGCTAATTTATCATGACAATGCACAAGTGGGGCTTGCTGCGTGATGTGGCCAAAGACATCGCTCAACAAACACCTGAAAAATCAGGATTTGTGTCCAAGAAATTTGGACAGCGTGAAGAAAAACTTCGAAGGAGACTTAGTTGCTCTCACACTGATTTGAACCGTTTCCCTCCTTGTTTAGGATGCAAGAAAAAATCACAGTTCGAGAGGAAAAAGTCTGCATCCCCATAATCAAAATCAAAATCAATGCCTTTGTTCAAGGCCTATGTTGGCATCTGGTCAAGTCGTTGCCTAGAACAAGTCTGTATTAAATGTATATGTGTGGACAGAACGTGGGTGCCACGGCAAGATCTGGATACCCACGACACGTTTTCAAAACAATTGTGAGCCGGTAATGCACCACCAGAAGTCGGCCCTAGTGTCGTGCTCATGTGCATTATTTCTTGTACTTTGTATCATCCACCAAGGACGTGGCCGGTTCAGGCTGACACTTTTTTGGTTCGAAATGATACCATTTTTTTCCAGGTTTCAATTTTGTACTTTGTTGTGGAGAAGTTCGTGCCCGTTACCACCACGGAATGTTTCCACTACAGAAGGCCGGTTCTTGTCGATACAGCCAGAAAGAATCCATACATTTTGCGAGTTGCAAAAACTCATTATGACTTTTGGAGACCTGAAATTGGTGGCTAGAATGGCAAACATAGTAAAGTTGACGACTTATATTCAGAGGCCATGAAAATATGAAGTATCAGAACTTGCTCGCAAAGAGCTGGAAGCTGCATTGACGGATCGCAGCTCCACGAGCCGTGTCGGTAGCCCGTAGGTCAAGGGCTCAAGCCTCGCACCCGCAATACATGCACAATGCAGCTGGCCACGCTTGTCGTGGATGGCCGATTCCGGCGGATGTGCTCTCGCCGCTTGTGCGTATGTAATTTTCTTAATGAGGCACAAACTGCATTTATTTATCTGCCATGAACAGGTTCCATGCCGCCCACACAAAAAAAGCAGACAAACATGGCATGGAGCCCCCGACAACCAGAACACGACGTCCACGGCAACGTGGATTTGCGTCGCCGTCACCATTGCGGGCCTTTCAGAGGGTCGCCATGCGACTTCCGTGACGCCCTCTGGTAGTTTCTTGTTGGCCAGTGCTGAGTCCGAAGAGAAATCAATCAGTGTATTGATAAAAATTCTGCATCACTACAGCAACTGGTGCATTGTATGCCATGTTCCGCTGCTTTTCTTGTTTTGGGCGACGTCGAATCTGTTCACGACAAAGAAATTAATGTAACGAGTGCCTCATTAAAAAAAGTGTATGCACACGAGCGACGAGATCGCGTCCGAGAGAATTGGCCGTCCACAACAAGCATGGCCAGCTGCATCATGCGTGTCTTATAGGTGTGAAACTTGAGCCCTTGACCTGCGGGCCACCGACACGGCTCACTTAGCTGCGCTCCGTCGACGTAGCTTCCTCTCTTGGTGAGAAAAGTCTGGATTTTCAGATTTGCCTGGCTTCAAACATGCGTCGTCAATTGCAGTCCTTTTGCCATTGTAGCCACTGATGTCAGGTCTCAAAAAATCACAATGAAGTTTTGTGATTCACAAAATGTATCAATTCTTTCTCGCTGTATTGACGAGAACCGGCCTTTTGTAGTGAGAAAATGTCGTGGTGGTGACAGGCGCAAACTTCCCCACAGCAAAATACAACCTTGAAACATGGACCACACATTTTTATCATTCCGAACCAGAAACCTGTCAGCCCAAATCCGGCCACATCATTGGCGGTCGATACAAAATACAAGAAAACATCCGGCGGAACACTGAAGTAGTGACAATCTGTCGACGAGGAGGTCGACGGAACAAGCTCCACAACAACATACGACCCCAATGTGGGGTTCCTCAATGGACTAATTTAGTCTTAGGCTATCTTTCAGAGTGGGAAATCCAAGTCGCAAGCTCCTGCAAAGTTGGCCGTCAAGGCCATCAACCGGCCGAGAGGCTTTTGACAGAAGTGAGAGTTGCGAGTGTTTTTCCTCCGTTCTTGGGGTGGACTAAATCGTTTTGGTGATGGCCCACTCGGGAAATAAAATAGTCATTCCAAAGACTTTGACTAAAGTGCGGGCCGCACCAGGAGTTTAGTCCATTTAGTCTATCGTTTAGTCATTTTTTCAGAATCTCCGGCATTGCTATTCTGATGGTGCAGATGTGCTCATCTATTCGTCCAGGATTATGCCGATTTATGTGTTTGAATTTCGAACATTCCAACTGTAGACGACACAATCTCGCGCGGTCCATAGCCTCATCAAGCAGTAGTTTTCATTATGCATGTTGAGAACATAGTACTTTTCATTATGCATGTTGAGAACATAGTGCATGTACCTACAGTCGTTTTTGTCAGTTCCGTCCCCAACTTCCACAATGTCATAACCATGGTTTGAACTTTCCACAAAGCTATGGATCCGTGACAAGGCTGTTGGCGGGAACGTCATTAGTTCAGTGAAGGCTCGCAGTGTTGGGGACAAGAAAAAACTTGACGATGACATAGCCGGTGCTTGTATTGTGCGTCACAGGATACGTAATTCGTTTTATTTCATCCCCTGGTTTCTGTGAATATGTGGTTCTAATGTTCCATCACTTTCTATTAATTGTAAAGGATACATGATCATGAATGGAATGGAAAGAAAATATGGGTGCATTTTTCTGTAGCAATGTTAACATTGTAGTCAGACCACATAACAATAGCAATATTATTGCACAATGCCCTAATGACACGGTCGCCATGCTGTCTACAAATGGGTCTAACACACAATGAAATGTAAAAATTCCCAAATTCTATTGTGTGCCCCTCCTATCCTGGATTAAGTCTTGGCTACCTCTCATACATCATGTTATGCATCACAAAACACGTCATAATCAATCTTCCCTGGAATTCGGCATCAAAACATGGCAGACTTTGTAAAATTTGGAAACGTGCTTTCCAAAGACCGAACTTCCATTCGATGGATGATCGAGCAGATGCATGTCTGAGATTTAATAGCTCTTCTAGACATGTCAGCCGGAGATTGCATGGTCCAAACTCTTATAGATGGTACATGACCCCCTAATATAGTGGCATAACACTGTAACCTTGTGGAAAGGCAGCATCACTGAGTACAAACTTCCCAAGAGGCAGCCGGAATCCTCGATGGAGCGCGTTCGTAGACATGTGGGCATCGTGCACTGAACCTTCCCAGCCGACGGTGACAAACATAGGCCGCGATCAGGATGACAAACTGACAGTATGTTCTAAGAAACCCATGAATGTGTGTTCATGTATGCCACATGCCGGATCCGTGGCACAACCACCTTTCCGTCCAGAGAGTCACCAAATGTGAATGGAACTTCATCCATTTATGACTCACCCAGAGCACAACTGGTGGAGAAGTCCAGATTGGTAACATTAATGAAACCAGGTGGGCAAAGGCACCTATTCCGCCCTGGACGGCGTGGTGTATTGTCATCTGGCAGGCATGTTCCTGCACCACATGGCTGTAGGTTGGAGGCACAAGGCTCCGTGTCTGCAAACAAAATGTCAGCAAAGAAACCAGAAGGTTCGAGAGGAATGAATCAGAGCAAAGCTCACTTTTCAAATATGAAACTTCTTGATGCTAAGTGGCCTGCTTGTTGCTGGAGAACAACTTGAAGGCACATTTTCAGTGCAACTAAATCTCAGAGGAAACATAGAAAGAATCCTGGTTGAACAGAGAAGCTTTTGTCCTCCAGTGAGAGAAGAGGAGGGTTTCGAAAGCAAAATTATGAGGGATAGTGCTAGAAAACCGAGAGGAAGTTCCAAATGTCACCAATGTTCCTTCAACAAGGCTGCAATGGAAGTTGAAGTGGAAGAAGAGAAGATGCAATGAATGATGTAGAAGAGAGTTTGAGAGGAGGGTGCTAAGAGAAAAAAGTGATATCATAGACGAGTGAAATAATAAAGCGTAATGGATGGTTGGGAAGACATCATGTAGCAGAGAGAATGGGCAGAAAACGGTGTGGGGGCAAGAGGGTGCAAGATAACGAACCCAATCATGAAATGGATTCTGATGGTGATAATGATGCTGTCACTGCTGCTGCTGCTGCTGCTGCTGCTGCTGATCACCATGATGACGACTACAACAGTGAAGATGATGTTGATGATGATGATGGTGGTCGTGCTTGTGCGTGTACTGGTAATAGTGTCAGTAGTGGTATTGTTGGTGGTGATGGTGGTGATGGTACTGCTGATGGTGATGGTGATGGTTGTGGTGGTGGTGATAGTGGTGGTGGTGGTGGTGGTGGTGGTGGTGGTGGTGGTGGTTTTTGTTGTTGTGGTGATAGTGATGGTGGTGGTGGTGGTGGTGGTGGTGGTGGTCAGGAATGGCAAACCGTGGTGTTGTGTAACATGGTACCAAAGTACCACTGTACTCAAGTATCACAGTACCGCTGTACACGGTGTACCAATGACTGTTAATGTTGAGAACTCAGAAATGATAGCATGAATCACACTATGAGACACTAAAATACACTGTCAAAGTTCAAGAAGAAGATTGAGAAAATACATTATTGGCACGGCTGTACCCCTATGGCTTTTACTTTGAAAGGACAGCACTATAACACGGGGGTGCAATACTGTGGTACAAAAGAGGGGTACACCTCAAGGTGGGTGAAAATACTGTACCGGTACTATAAACAAAGAAAACATGGTACCTGGGTACCGCAATACTGTTCTACAAAACTGTGGTATAGTGTGGAATCGGTAGTACCCATGACATCCCTCGTGGTGGTGGTGGTGGTGGTGGTGGTGGTGGTGCCGTTTGTGGTGGTGGTGGTCGTGGTGGTTATTGTGGTCATGGTGGTGGTGGTGGTACTGGTGGTGGTGGTGGTGGTGGCAGTGGTA
>SZWC01005410.1:129269-139504 GCA_023375785.1 Penium margaritaceum | reverse complement strand
CCCCCCCCCCCTCCCACCCCCTTCTACATGGAGCTGTTGAAACAATCTACGACTTCAATCATGTGAGTCAATCAAACTGATACATGACCCCTTTCAGCTGTCCATCTGATTGAAGTTGAACAGATTGTCAATTTACGATGACAAACCTGAGTCTGACTTTGGCTTCTGCAAAGAGCCCGGAACGGACAAAATTCCATTTGATTATTCAAGAGTTTTAAACTTGTTTCAGTGAAATATTCCATTCAGGAGAACGTTTTGTCCCTGAATAATTATTTTGTAGGAGGTCTGTTTTCAACCATTACCCTCATAAAAATGTCTAGCAGTTTCACTCTGATTCAATTTAAAATTTCACCACTGGGCACATTCATTGCACCATTGCCTTCCTTTCATTGTTTCAATTGTTGCATATCCAGTTGCGTGACATTGTTGTCTTCTCGTGTAGCTTTCTGTCATTTCAATACCAGCCTCATGTTTACTTCCTCTTCCATTTGTGTCTCTTTGCACCACAAACTCTTATTTTCATGTCCATCCAGTTCTTTTTGTTGTGCTGAAATTAATGAATGTCATGCACATACTGACCTATCAATGACCCACATGACCCCCCCCCCCCCTTGTGCAGCCACTGTAAATTATGAGTATTTTGAAATGTTATTTTCACCATGTTCTTTGTTCCTGAAGTTGCTTCCATTATTGACCAGGATATTTTCCCACTCCACCAGTTAAATTTTATGTTCTTGTCAACGGAATCTTTTCCATGTACAAAAAGTAGAACTTTCCACACCACATGTCCACCTCTGTCATTTCTATGAACTCAAAATATTATTGCGGACAAGTGACTCGGGGCAGTCACATAAAGTCGCACCATTCAGCCAGGCCTGAACTTGAGCCGGACACAGCTTCCACCACCGTCACCTTCCTTCCAACGCACAAGTTTCAATCATCACCACGCCACTAGTTTCCAGCTCCAATCCACCACCATGGCTGACAAGGCTCAGGCTGGTGAGAAGGAACTCCAGCAATTGCAGGCTGCCCTGTCCCAGCCTGGCTCCTCATCTGTGCACCTTAATTCTCCAAAGCGTACTTAGCAGCAGTGTGCCTCTCACGGTGATGCGCGCGCCAATTGGGCGACGGAACCATCTCTTGGCATGTTTTAGATTGCAGCTGAAAACTGGCCCCACGTCAAAGATTGCTATCCGGCAATAGCGATTGGGCTTGCGCTTGTGACCACTCCTGCAGACTGGACTATCGGGCCGCATCGTCACTCTCATGCGGAAGATACTGTCACAAGTGTTGTGTGTCTCCGTGGATGGTAGGCTTTCCTACCTATGTTAGGAGTCAAGGGAAAACCTGGAAATCCTTGATGTCAGTGACGAGCATTTGAGTGCTGCAAAAGTTGGGCAGGCTATTGAGAACGTGACACCTGCCAACACAACCATGGAGGCTGTTGATACTTCCCCACAGTGTACTCCTTAGGAGGAGGCTTTGGATTTTAAGACAAGTCCAGTTCAGTTTCATGTAGTGATGTCCAATCCGGTTGCAGTCCTCTGGACTCCAGTCCATCCCAGTCGGTTTGCATTCTACTTCAATTCAGTCCAGTTCAGTCTGGTGCTGTCCAGTTATTTTGACACAAGGCCTGTCCACTTCTGTCTCATGTCATATGCTGTCACATGTTGATGATTGTGCTTCTGTATACAGAACTGTGGAGACAAGGAAATGGATGTGAACAGCGGTCTCAAGTTCACCCAGACATCTGTGGAGGTGCTGCTGAAGTTGAATCTCAATCACAACGGAGCACAGTCTGTGATCTGAAATTGATATGCCCCTCCCCCCGGTACCGATTTGATTTGATGTTTATTTGACATACTTCAATTTCATCATGTTAATCAATTCATCAAATAACCTAACATCCAACAGCACCACCCCTGCACCGCAGCCAGGAGACCCTTTTCCAGAAGACAGTCAATCTGTCTGCTTCAATCAGGTGATTATTTTCAGCAAAGGTTGTGAGATCCCAATGAACAAAGTTCAACAAATGCGCCACAAGACGGCATGGCAGAATCATTTGGCATCTACTTCCACATGTGGCACTGATCATTTGGATGAAAAATAAAATGCTAAGGATAGCACAGCAAGTGGGTGGGTGGTTGTAGTTTTGTTGTTTACTGATGACTAAATGAACCCCTACCTCCTTTTTTTCCAGCAAAGTATGTCAGCAAGCAGTTTCTTGCAAGGGGATGTCCAGATCAAGGAAAAGTATCAATTGCCTCAGATGGGCCAAGCACACAATAATGGTGCAGAAATCAGGCACTTTCATGAATGAAAAGGCAGACTTACTATGTATTTGATGAAGGATGGGTGGCTTCCATGAAGGTTGGCTATTACTGGCTGTTTTTGCACCGCGAGCACAATGCCGTACCACCCAAAGAAGTCCACTTCTTCATACATGGTCACCTTTGTTGGTGTCACTATGAATCGTTGTGAACTCTGGAATTTGATAGAAAAAAATTGGAAATCCTTCCAGAGGAGCACTGATAACAATGTTAAGTAGGAATGTTATCAAAGTCAAGGCAAGATACATTCAAGGTTTTGGCACAACGTCAGCAGCCATACTGATGGTGGACTTTGCCGTCCAACCATCACTTCAGAAGCGAAGCAGTGTCCAGAAAGAATTGTTTGAAAGCCGCAGATGGTCAAATACAGAATTCATGCAGGTGCTGGGTATTGGAGACACAATTAAATTACAGGAATCCCACACAGGGGTTTGGGACCAGAGCTTTATGCTGGCAGCATTCAATGTCAACCAGTCTTCTTTAGTCTGAATTTTTTAATGTTTTTGTCGTAGGACGAAAACATGGATCAGGTACTGTGGTGTAAGCATGCTGGTATTGAAAGACAGGAAGGTCGCATGACATAAGCACAGCCCAAAGCACACGTCTAGCCATTGTCTCCATACAATCTGATGTTCCTTTTCTGCAGTTTCCACATCCTTGGCCAGATATCTTGTGTGGGGTGGCGTTATACTCACCAGTGCACATTGTTGTTTTTCAGCATTGTAAGGGTAAAAGTCCGCAGGCAGCATGCCAGCCACTTTGATTAACTCTGTCGTAAAAGCGATGTAGTTGAGCGCAGCCTCTGGCAGCCCACCAGCACAGTTGTTGTCTGGAAGATCGATGCAGTCAAGAATCTGCTGCTCTGACAGGCCAATGGGCTGCCATCCATACGCAATAGCAATGGCACTCTCAACTGCTGCCACTGCGCTAAATGCCCAGCATGCCGCTGCATGTTCTCAGTGCATAAAAAATGTGCGTTCTACGAGAAATTACTTCAAATATCTTCCAGATAGGGTGGGAGATCATCACTTGCAAGAGAAAATTGGGCATAGTGGGCTCATTGTTACTGAAAAACTGGTAGGTCAGTGGAAAAAATGATACCTCCCGCCCCCCCCCCCCCTCCCCCTTGGCATCTGCATTATGACATATAAAATCCTGAAGCACATGGGAACCCATCCGCATGTTACCAAAAGCAAATGAAATGTTGACCCATCGAGTACAGTAGTTTGGCATCATAATTCCCAGACTGATTCTTTAAGTTCGACAGAGATAGCCTGATCCCACGCACATGCCCGTCAGCACATGTCGACAAAAAGGTACAAAAAATGTAATCTATCAGAATAAGATCCCCTGTGGCAGCAGAGGAGGTTCCATTTCAGAGGGGAAACACTGGCATTTTTTTCACTGACCGCAGTCACCCTGGTCCTTGATGCTGTACATATAGCCAGACATGCGCCAATCGATCGAGGAGGGCGACTCTTTAGCTCCCAACAAACTGGCATATCGGAAGTTGTTGTTGCGCCTGCTTTTGATGAGCTTCAGAGCAGCCGCAAATCCAGTGGAATCTGCAAAGGAAAGGAAAGCAAAAATGAATTAGTGGGACATGCTGGTTCTGTGTTTAGGCACAGGCATGGGTAGTTCAGCTCTCATCTTTCATGTGCTGTGAAGCAGCAACATAACAACAGAGTCAATCCACATTCTTTTATATCCATCTCAACAAATTTGTCTGAGAAGGAGGGGGGGGGGGGAGTTGCAAAGTCACGAGATAATCTACTGTGGATGCGTAATCTTCATGAGAGATGGACAAGTGTAATAAGTATAACATTTATAAACAATGGGGAAAACTGGGGTTTTTTCATGAGAGCAAAAGTATCAGTGTGGGATCACCTGTGACATTTGGAATCCCATGGACACAAGTTGAGCAGAAGGCTTGGCAAGTTTGCTTGCAAAAGATGGAGTTCTGGAAGTCTTCTGTCTTTGGGTCCACAAAACAAAAAGATTCTTCTCCAGGGTACCGCACTGTGCTGTAGCTTCCTGCTAGTTCCCTGGTGACAGCCATAGAATAGGGGTTTCAGATTGATGGAGTAAAATGGACATGCACCAGATCGTGAATTAGGTGACGGATACAAGCACATGAAAAGGATTCATAGTGGCAGAATCTCCCAACCTAGGATTATTCTATAGCTCAGGAGCAATAACCCATAAGACTTGGCCTAAGGCGCTGCACTAAATGGATGCAGTACTTTCACTTGTGAGCCATGTACCAAAACCACAGTAGATGGAAAACTTTTGGAAACATGTTTTGCTCCACAATGTATTTGCATGGGTTCAACATCATGGCTGGAAGAGCTTGAACTGGTTCTTTTGGAAGCCCAAGGCATGGCTGGCAAGGTTGTGAATTCAGCTGATGTGAATAAAATTTGGACATGAGAAGTCAGGTTATGTTCTCTTCGATTTCCAGGATGCAGGCAGTTATGCAACACTGCAATGGTGTGATAAATCATCTGGTTTTCAGAGATTTTTTTTCACACCTTTGATACCACTGAATTAACGAAAGGAGGTATTTGAAGACTCTCCACGTGATCTGTCATTGTAGATGAGTGCGGTGAATGGTGCAGGTTGTTAGAAAATTGTGCCCCTTGCCATGGCTGCCGTGGATGGTTTTCCTGGTTCGACCACTGGGGAGTGGTCAAACATCAAATCAGATTGCAGATTTGGATTCCTTGGAATTTCCCATGCAAGATCGAGCTTTGAATTGCTCGATTTGAGTGAGTATTCAGAAAGATAGCCCTGCCCGAAGGCCGGGTGGTCGGCGTGTGGAATCTGGGTCTCCGTCATGGATGACGGGATAATTCCACCGCGGTGGTCCGAGTTCAGGTCCAACGGGCTCCAAAGGCACCATGGCCATGAAGGAAGGGATGTAGATGGTCTCCTAGACCAGGGCAAACTTCCCCCCACGTTGGAGTGCCAGGAAGGGCGCTTCGACAAGCCACCGTCGAAGCGCCTTCCGTCACTCCCGTTCGTGGGCATGGTTGGCGGCTCCACCATGGGTTACTTCGACGGCCATAGCAGGGGCTATACTGCTCCGTTTTGGGCGTGCTTGGATGCGTTGGAAAGCTCTGATCATAGGCTATAAGAATCTGATGTAGTCTTACTGAAAATAACAACAATTCGCACTTCGATTGAGTGCAACTGCTTGCGACTCATTTCTGCCCATTCTGGACTGTGATCCTTGGACTCCACACACTTCCACCTTGGTTTGCATTGGCAATCAAAGTAGCGTCAACGTGTTCCACAGAAGGCCCAGGCATCCTTGAGGGTGCTCCCACTCCTCCTAGGGCACAGCCAGGACAGAATTCCTGACAAAGGGTTATGGGCCCACGTTCCCTAGGAGGATCCTCGTCTTCTACGTGCACGCTCCCGTTACAAGCAATGGCAACCACGACCGAGCAAGAGAGCAGCTGTGACGTCCCCCTCAAGTTTGATGGGAGGGACTTTCCCTTGTGGAAGTGGCAGGTTGAGATCTTCCTGAACTTCAAGGGACTGCTTGCGCTGGTCAACGGTGAAGAGAAGTCTCCTGCGGCGTCTGCGACGGCCAAGAAGGTGGAGGCGTTCGAGAAGCGCAACAAAGAGGCGCTTGCTCTGATCGCATCGGCGTTGTGTCTGGCACAGCGCGAGCGAATCCAAGGATGTACCTGGGCATCGAAGGCTTGGGAGAGGCTCTGCATCGCACACGACCCGCCAAATCTTCAGCTACGTGACTCGGCGAGCGAAGACGCGGCGCAAGTGGCCAGTGAACGGTGGACTGAATCCACCATGGCGGAGCGAGGGACGTCGTCCGCAGCACCAACCCTGGTCGTCCGCTCTCACGAAGGAGAGGGAGCATGCAGGGAGGAAGGGACACGTCCACGCCGTGCCAAGAAGGGGGAGTGCCATCGCTGTGGCCAGGAGGGCCACTGGAGACGGGATTGCACATCGGGAGCTGCGGATCTGGCCACAAAGGTGGCAGAAGGGCAGCAGACCAACGTGGCAGTCGCTGACTCCGTACGCTCCATGAATGGGGCTGAGATGGCGGAACCCGAGGCAGGCGAGCGACAGGCGTGTTTGGAACAAGGAGGCTCCAACAGGTCCCAAAAGGGGGCCTGCTACAACTGTGGCCAGAAGGGCCACTGGAAAGCGACGTGCACAGCGGAAGCCGTGGACTCCGACAAGCGCGTCGGGAGAGGGCGGCAGGCCGAAGCAGTCGTTGACACGCCGTGCAGCAGAAATCAGCTCCAAGCTGCGAGGGCTGATGTGGTCGGGGACCACGGAGCATGCCGTAGGCATGCAACCTCCACAACTTCCGAGAGGGAGCTGAAGGCGGAGCACCAAGATGGGGCAGTCGCCATTCATCACAACAGAGGTGANGGAGGCAAAATAAGGGTGGAGGAGTCGGCCAAGAAGAGAGGCACCAAGGAGAGGAAGCTCCAAGTGCCTGACTTGGTGACAGGGGTGCTGTCCGTGAGTCGCCTCATCAAGGAGGGACTCGAAGTGACCTTCACAAGGAAGGGCTGCCTCATAAAAGAGGAGGGCAGCGGACGTGTCCTGGCACGTGGTGCGCATAAAGGAGGTGTGTACCTGGTACGTGCCGATGTCCTCATAAGGGGCAACCGTGAATCCGGCGTGGGCAGCCGTTGGAGGAAGGAAGCGGTTGCAGCTGCGTCCAAGAAGGGAAGACCTGAGGACGCGGTGGACGGTGAAAAGGAGACCGTCCAGGCTGGACTGGTGGACCTGGACCACAGCGCACGCCGTACAATGGGAAGCCGTGTGATGGGTGCAAAGCCTCGCAGGGAGGCAAAAGAGGGTGTCCAGGAAACAGACCAGCCAAGGGAGAGCATGAATGGCAAACGGCCTGGCTCTCCTAATGGGCATAAAGGGCCCAATGCTGCAGGAGAGGTGAACCGACGCCACAAGGCAGGCCATAAGGGTGCTGCCGAGTTCCATGGGGGAGCGATGGTGGCGGCTCGGAGGACCATGCAGCAGAAGGAGGACGGCATGAAGGTGCGTCCTCAAGTGGAGTATGAGGGACTCCGCGCCTCAGCTAAAGGGGAGCTACTGCACCGACAAGATGGCAGAAACCCGAGAGCTCAACTGCCACGACCGGGTGCCGACGCGTCGCGTGTACAAGGCTCCACCTCAGGGCTTGAGGAGGAGGAGAGTGGCGGCATGACGCCGCGCTCTCAACCGGAGGATAAAAGGCTCCGGGCTGCAGAGGTGGTGAACGGTGACCACGAGGCGGCTGATAAAGGGGTCGCCAAGTCTCAAGAGGAGGCGTTGGTGGCGGCACGGAGGACCACGCAGCAGAGGGAGGACGCCATAAGGGCTGTTCCTCAAGTTGAGCCTAAGGGGCTCATTGCAGCAGCAGACCGGGACCAAGAGCACCACGCGGCAGGAGGCCGGGCAGTGGGTGCACCGCAACAAAATTGGATGGAGGTGGTCCGGAGAGCTGCGCAACAGGGGGAGAGCAATGGCAAGCGGCAGAGCTCTCCACAGGAGCAAAACGTGCTCCAAGCGGCATCGGTGGTGGACCGCGGCTACAAGGCAGGCCAAGAGGGTGCTGCCAAGTCCTATGCGGGGGCGATGGTGGCTGAGCGGAGGACCAGGTCGCAAGGTGTGGTCAAGGTGTCGTCAGCTCCAAGTCCTCAAGTCGGAGGACGAGCACTCAAGGGGCATGCAACAGAGGATGCGGCAGGTGTGTCATCATCTCTGGAATCTGCAAAACAGGCGGATGAAGCATGCAACATGCACAGTGTGGTAGAAGGGAGTGGGATCTCCGCTTCTCTACATTCTCCAAAAGAGGGAGCGCCGGTGCATGAGGAGTGCGACGAGGGAGCTGAGACCAAGGGACCGGCACCAGAAGACCTCTCCATAAAGAGGAGGCATGCGCGTCGGGGACGTGCGGCAAGGCGGTGGCAGCAGTGCAGGCGACGGCTAGAGGAGCAGTCGCAGCGGCAGCATCATGGATCCCGCAAGACTGGTTGCAGTAAAGTGCAAGCCAGTGCCGGCGGTGCAGGCGGCAGCAACTTGGACAATGCGGCACGCAAAGAGGCGGTGCCGACAAGGGCCAAGAGCAGCAGCATGGAGGCACTGCAAGAAGGCGGGGGAGATGCACAACACACTGGGCCAAGCTCGCAAAGTGCTCAAGGTGTTGATAAATCAAAGGCACCAAAAGCACAAGCGGAGGCGATGGAGGATACAAATGAAGATCCGAGGTCTCCGCTGACGGGGGAGGATGCCGCAAGAAGTGCGGGTCTCCCACGTGAGGGGGAGCAGACTTGCAAGGAGGCAAGGGCTCTCAGGTCGTCTTTGGGAGGCGACCAACTGTCGCGGCAAGCAGAAACACCAACACAGCAGAGGTCACAGGGCATGCCACGGGGGCGCTGCCGGGTCCCGCACGGGGGCGCAAGTGACGACAGTGGGGAGCAAGGCGTCCGCCACTATGTGTTGTGAATGGTGCAGGGCAGCTGAGGGGAGTTGCTCAAAGTAGAAGCTTGGCCGGGCAGTGGAGCATGGCAAATGATCAAGGACAGGGCATCATGGCTGCGGTGCAGGGGGAGATTGTTAGAAAATTGTGCCCCTTGCCATGGCTGCCGTGGATGGTTTTCCTGGTTCGACCACTGGGGAGTGGTCGAACATCAAATCTGATTGCAGATTTGGATTCCTTGGAATTTCCCATGCAAGATCGAGCTTTGAATTGCTCGATTTGAGTGAGTATTCAGAAAGATAGCCCTGCCCGAAGGCCGGGTGGTCGGCGTGTGGAATCTGGGTCTCCGTCATGGATGACAGGATAATTCCACCGCGGTGGTCCGAGTTCAGGTCCAACGGGCTCCAAAGGCACCATGGCTATGAAGGAAGGGATGTAGATGGTCTCCTAGACCAGGGCAAACTTCCCCCCACGTTGGAGTGCCAGGAAGGGCGCTTCGACAAGCCACCGTCGAAGCGCCTTCCATCACTCCCGTTTGTGGGCATGGTGGGCGGCTCCACCATGGGTTACTTCGACGGCCAAAGCAGGGGCTATACTGCTCCGTTTTGGGCGTGCTTGGATGCGTTGGAAAGCTCTGATCATAGGCTATAAGAATCTGATGTAATCTCACTGAAAATAACAACAATTCCCACTTCGATTGAGTGCAACTGCTTGCGACTCATTTCTGCCCATTCTGGACTGTGATCCTTGGACTCCACACACTTCCACCTTGGTTTGCATTGGCAATCAAAGTAGCGTCAACGTGTTCCACAGAAGGCCCAGGCATCCTTGAGGGTGCTCCCACTCCTCCTAGGGCACAGCCAGGACAGAATTCCTGACACAGGCACAATGAAACGTTGTCCATTAGTTGTTCAAACGCATGGACACACAATCGCATGACCCCATGCGAACTCAAAAGAACATATAATCACTTCCCAATGCTTCCTTTGGGCATGCAAGTCTTTCCAGGCTACTTTTGAACGACTGTAGTGAAATAGCTCTTACAGTGTTCTGAGTTTGGTCAAATTGCCGAGATTTCCGGGGACCTCACCACTAAGCAGGTTCTCACTTAAATCACTGCAGTGAAGTGGGGAACACCAGATGGACATGGAAAGTGCGACAAGGAACAAGGTTACTGAAAAGAGAAAGAAGGAGACATCAAATTGAGCAAAGAGAAAGAAAGGTAAGACACAAACAATATTCTTTTGTCCATTTTCATACCAACTAAAGGGTAACATTGCCTTGGTCATATGGCGTGGGTAAAAAAAAAAACCTTGAACCACAAATAACTGGCAACAAAGGTGGAACTTTCATGCATACCATTTGTTACCGTGGAGAGGTGATTAGTAGTCATCACTGCAGATTCAAGCGGGACAGTTCCTCTCCCCCCCACCCCCCCCCCC